>OX155684.1:4566658-4813026 GCA_944547425.1 Eupithecia centaureata | reverse complement strand
TTCCACAAATGTGTTGACTAACAGTGCAAAAATTGTATGCAATGAAAATATAATATTAAAATGACATGTAGAGCCGCAGCAATGTAGAGTGCGCTGCGAGGATGTAAGCGTTAAATATTGCATGCAGTCAACGTTAGCAATGGGACGTGCCGCTAAGTCGAGCGCTCGCGAGCAAATGGAACAAAATAAAAGTCATTTTACCGGGATTATATCCAAAACTTATTCCTACTCAACGACATCATCTAAATTCAGGTATTATAATATTAAAATCTTAGTTAACATGAATTTATTTAGATGGAGCAAACTATGAAAACTGGCATCGTTTTTATAGTTTGCTTAGTGATTCAATGAAATGATTATAAGAAACATACTTGGGCCTCGGCACGTATGGTGGAAGAACGAGTTCGCATCTTTGTCTCAAGATTCCTTCCCACAGTTGTACTCCCACTATACCGAATATAAAGAAAACGAAGAAGCATAGCAGTAAGACGTTGCCAAGCATAGGCAATGTGTCGAGCAGGAGCATCACTAGAATACGCATACCTGTGAACAAAAAGCTACGATGTGAACACTTATAATTATTACAAAATTTCGATGTGAAAATGGCGTTTATTTAATGATCTAATCAACGTTAGCAATTTCATAAATTATACTAGCACAAATTGTAGCGCTCAAGTCTGAAAGAATTCTATTGATAGCTGCGATGAACACAAAATAAAGCAATGAGTTCGATATCTAATTCATAATTCAAAAAAGGAAATAAAATTCCAATAAAATACAGCTAACTTTATGAATTCATTTACTGCAGAGGTGCAGTTGTTTTGTATTGCACGCTCAGATAGGTTTCAATTAATTTATCCCTGCCAGGCAGGAATGCCCTCGTGACAGGATTGTATGGTGCTGGAATGATTTACAAAGCCTGTTGTTTAGAATTTGGTAGTTTTAGCACAATATAGCTTGTCAGCTATTTTCAAGCTTTGCACAGCGTTGAGTTTCTAGTAGGATATAAATCACTGAGCGGGATTCAATTTCATGGAATAAAAAGGCACGTGAGAGCGATAAATCGTGCGAGGGCAAATTAGTGCCGATGTATGTCTAACCGCCACCGGCGCGGCGGCAGCCGGGGCTAGATTTAATTTGCGGGAGAGTTGCATTGTCCCAGTTGTTTGCGCGTCCCAGCTGGGGTTTTATGAAACTCCAGTGCGCGCTCGTCTTTTGTTTGAATGTTCAATGGCAACTGTTTGGAAGTCAGGACGCTCACGGCACGCTCTGTACAGATTTATTGAGTTCCAAAGCTTTGATTCAGCTTGCGGAAGTTTGCAGTGAATTCGCCAAAACCAACAGTTTATTGTTGTCGCAGTTTAAAGTTCATAAGTGATTCTGAATACAGCCACAAACACCCACCAGAGAAAACACTGAATTTTAAACTATTTGACTTTGGTTTCACTCTGGCTACGTACCGCTGAATTAAATATGGGGCAGGCGTGTTTGCCGGCAGGCTCGCTCGTACGAGAGATTAGAGACCTTGCGGAAAGGAACAAATTTCCGCCTTGGAAACGATGGGCCTAAAGGTCGCGATCATTAAAACATGATTAATGCCTCGCAGCCAAGATCACGGACCCTGTGGGATCACAAACATAACTAAAACCTAAGTGCTGTGATCACAAAGTTTATAGGCTGTGAAAGCTGCGGAAATCCTGTAATTTGTGACGGACGTTATTTTAATGTTGTCATAAAATTAGGTGTATAAAACTCAGATTCTCATGGAAGTATAGTGTTAACTGTAACATTAATAGAGTTCGTGTACCCTTGCAACCTTATTGGACAATTCATCTTGCCACAACATAAACTTTCGCTATTCATCGTAGCAATATACTTTTCAGTTTCTCTCGTTTGTTACATTTTCTGAGTTATCCTTCCATTCGTCTTATTTCTCACCTAATAAGTTCTTCGCCAACTATGAAACTAAGTTTGCTGACTTAAATTTTCGTATTTTACTCAAATAACGATAAAAGAGATGAGACGGTATATTTACCAGCCACACTTTTTTTAAAGCACCAAGGAAAATATCTGAAATAGCTTTTAGGGGTGTATTCCACAAAATCTTTAAATCGTTCGTTCGTTATATAAATCGTCACAGAAAATATACACGTACAGTTTTACACGTCACCTATTTCATGCTATTTTCGGTCTCCGTAATCTTCCGTTATTGACGTATCCCAGAGCAGTGGCTGAGCTGAGCCCAGCTCACTTGTTGCTGCGATCGATACTCCCGGCCCCTTGATAAGAGGGTTCATTTCAACAGTATGGATTTCTGACCTTAACGAGTTCTCATGTTTGCTTCGTAATGGAAAAACTTTTCAATGACCTCGGAATTGATAAACTTGCTACTTGCTGAATTCATGGTATTTACGTTTACTTAGAGGGAAATGACGACCATTTTTGCTGGAGTAGACAGTTTTATGAGATTTGGCGAGTAATGGCGGATAAATTTCTACTATTACTTATGCAGAGAAACACTTAAAAATTGCCTGTATTTTGAAAGTTTATCAGTGAATATACTATCTATACTTCTATTGTAAATGTCCCATCAATAATTATTATTTAAGTTTATAGTTGTTTAATAGTCGTTTAACGCATGAAACTTTGGGTGATCACTTTTCTGAGACATACATTCAGTCAAAAAAGTATCGGGAATAAATGATTTGTTTATGGTTCCAAATTCAAATTTTTGTTTTTTTTGTTGTTGTTAGGTTGGCACAACTGTTTGCCATTTTGGCGCGGAGTTTGAGTTGCATCTGTTATTTATATTAAATACAGTGCTGTTTTTAGTTACATCATATCTAGTGTGTATTGCGAATTTCACAATGGACAAAAACATCGAACAAAGAGTTTGTCTTAAGTTTTGCATCGCCAATGGAATTTCGTGTTCGGAGTCACTGAAAATGTTACAGAAGGCTTTCGGTGAATCGACTTTATCAAAAACACGTGCTTGTAGTGTGTAATGTGAGTAGTACAAAGCGTTCAAAAGCGGTCGAGATGTGATGGAAGATTTGCCTCGCTCTGGTAGGCCATCAACGTCTGCAATTGAAGTTAACATCGCAAAAGTGAAGGAAACAGTGACTGAAAATCCTCATTCAACTTTGCGAGAGATAGCCGCCGAACTTTCTGTATCTCACGAGTCGATCCGTACCATTTTAAATAATCACTTGGGTATGAAACATGTTGCCGCTCGACTAGTCCCAAAAGACCTGAATTTTCTCCAAAAACTCAATCGCATGAGAGTCGCTGAGGACATGCTAGAACGAGTCAATTCCGATCCAACATTCATGAAACGCATTATTACTGGTGACGAGACGTGGGTTTATGAGTTTGACATGCAAACTAGTCAACAAGCTTCGGAGTGGCGCCTTCCAACTGAACCGAAACCGAAAAAACCACGCCAAAGTCGATCAAAAGTCAAAGTCATGTTGACTGTTTTCTTTGACTCTCGCGGTGTTGTGCACTCGGAATTCTCGCCGGAAGGTCAAACGGTAAATAAAGAATATTATTTGAGCGTTATGCGGCGTTTAAGAGAGCAAATTCGACGAAAAAGGCCAGATTTGTGGAAAGAAAATTCTTGGATTTTGCACCACGATAATGCGCCTTCGCACAAGGCCATCATTGTGACCGAATTTTTGACCAAACACTCAACAAATACCATCGAGCAACCACCATATTCACCAGATATGGCTCCGGCCGACTTCTTTCTTTTTCCTAAACTCAAATTACCACTTCGTGGCACCCGTTTTCAATCGGTACAAGACATAAAGGAGAATTCGCGGCGAGAACTGAACTCAATTCCGGAAACAGCGTTTAAAAAATGTTTTGATGATTGGATAATTCGTTGGCGTAAGTGTATCGTTTCTGAAGGAGCATACTTTGAAGGTGATAAAATAAATTTGGATGAATAACAAACATTTTGTGTATTATTGATCTTTTCCCGGTACTTTCTTGACAGAGTAGTACATCATCGAAATAGTTTTATTCGATCATTAGTTTTTAGAGAAAAAAATAAACATTTTTATGGTTGTTTTTTAAATTGCATTCTCTTTATTAAGGTAAAATAGGAAGAAAATATTAAAGTGAGTTTTATTTAAAGACTTTTAATCAGAAAAGGCTAAGTAATAAAAATAACATTCAGGTATCACAATAATGTTAGTAACGTTTTAAATTTGCAATAATTGATTAATCTGTTTTCCAGATTAATTTTATGATATATCTCAATCGATGAACCGTTCCGTTATACGCAAAACTAATCTTTGATTTTATGAGGTCTGTCTGGTTCTGAATGTTTTCTGTTTGGTAAAAAATATATCTAGTATTTCAGTCGTCTAGTACTCATAACATTGTGTTAGCTTGGGGCTAGATGATGCTGTGTGCATTGTCAAACTATATTTATTAATTCTATAAAAAAACAAATGTTTTTTATCTTTATTACGTGTGGAGGATAATTATAATTACATTATGTGAAAACGACTATAAATATACAAAATATAAAGTAAAATTCTCATAAACGGGTAGGTAAATCCTTCTAAATTTCTAAATTAGGTTAAAGCGAAACCTCCGCAGGACTAAGTAAAGGGCCCTCGTATTAAGAGCATCCTCCGTAACCGGGGTTTAGGATAAGAGAGTCTACTAAGAGCTTTAAAAGAAATACGCTACTCTGTTGATTTTGGACCTATGTTTGTAAAAGGTTGCCAGGTAACTAATGAAAAACCATTAAAGGATCTAAAATGATTGCTTCTTGCTTGTACCTAGAATTGTCGATAGAAAATAAATAAAGTGAGAGTACAAAGAACTTATGGTAAGTAATTGCTGGTTTGGAAGTTGTCAATGTAGGTAACTGAATTATTATTGATATTGAAAACTTTGGTGTTCATCGGTTGACAGTTACATTAACAGTTACCCCGAGTTACAGTTTATATGGAAAATTGACAATTTGACCGCGGCCTAAATTTCAGATAGTAAAAACTTGAGATAGAGACCTTAGAAAGCAAGGAACGACAAGTGACTATCTACCTACAGAGTTTCACTTTTATTTTTATACCTACTTCCTACTTCTCTTCTTAGGGTCTACCTATGGTCACTATTGGGGTCACTTTTCATGACAAACGCAATATACTTAACACCTTTATGCAGCCATACTGGTATATCACAAATAAATGTTTTGTTTTATACTCACTTGGTATTCTGTTAATTGCTCTCAATGGACGAAGGACCCTGATTGTTCTGATCGCTGATAAGTTTATATTTTCCACATTAAGTCCGTATTCTAGTGATCTGAAAAGAAAACAATATTTTACACTAGAGTTTTTAAATAGCTAGAATGAGAATGAGATGCTGGGAATATTAAGTCTTTTGTCTATTCTTCCGCTTTTCTCTTTTTGAATAACTAACTCTTACACAAGACCTGGAATAAATTTACACCACAAGTAATCACATCAATAACCATTGCTAATCCACTACTGGATATAGACTTCTCTCGATATGCGCCAAACCATGAATGCCATGCAAATAATGAACAACGGAATGCTTGTATAATTTAAAATACCATACTAAAGTGATACATACCCAGCCATAACAATGAAAAAATCCAGTCTATTCCAAGAGTCAGCTAGATAGGTACCGTGGCCGTAAGTACCCATAGCTATCATTTTGATTGCCATTTCAATCGTGAAAAACGCGAAGATGACGTCGTCAAAAACCTAAAAGTAATAAATATCGTATTGAAGTACTAATTCAACAAAACATCATAGCGAAAACAATTATTCATCACTCAGTGTTGCCAATGAAAATTTTTAGGCGGCCGTGTATATTAGGTAAAAAAGCCGTGTTTCTATGGAAAAATATCATCGGAGGGCCGTGTCATTGCTTTAAAAAAAAAACGTTAAAAACCTTAAAAATGCGCCATTTGGCGCGGGCAATGTTGTTTTTTTTTCTATTTGTTTGAAGAAATCATCATCATCATCAACATCATCAGCCTATATTAGTCCACAGCTGGACATAGGCCTCCCCTAATGAGCGCCGTTTGAAGAAATAACAACAAATAATTATTTTGAATAGCTTTAATTTTTATTTAAACTTATTATTCACGGTATAAATCTCGAATACTTTCTATAAACTCTTCTTCGTTCTTATTCAAGAAATATTTTTGCTTGTCTTTAATTTTTTGGTACATTGAGGTGGTGGGTTCAAAAGTTCTGCAATCATTTTTACTGTTGTTACTTTTAAAAATCGACAATCCTAAAGTGCTGTTCCTCTCGATCTCTTGTCAAATAATATTTGGGTAAGTGAGAAGTGAGTAATTTCGCGCATCGGAATCAATAACCGTAGAATTTGCGAATAGCCGTAGAATCTGCTACGGCTACAGGGTTGCAGCCGTAGGCCGTGCATTTTGTGATATTTTGGCCTGAAAGCCGTAGAACACGGTAATTGCCGTAGCATTGGCAACACTGCCACATTGAATATGTTGAACGCGTTATAAAAAATAAACGAATGACGTATTTATTCAAATTCGGAAGATTAGTGTATTCCAAATTTGAAAATAATAGTAACAGAAAAATGCATTTCGTTTCAGCATGGAGTTTTGTTACTGTCAACAAAGAGAGATTTTATGCAAAGTTAAGCAGACCTTATTAAGCAAAACCTCAATAGAAAAAAAAAACTTTCAAAAGTTTTAAAGCTAACCATTGTTAAAACTCCTTGGTTGCAGGCAAGTTGCAAAATCTATTGTTCTGTTATTTGCTTGTTTTGTTTTAAGATTTTCCGTGCCTAGTGTTTGCACATTTTTGTCTATGCCGTAGAAAATAAAAATACTAAAATCATATTGAAATAATTCTTTGAGACCGTTGTCCTCAGATGAACTTAACAAAACACACTGACTACATGAAATTGCAATAAAATAAATTTAACAGATAACTACTTCTATATCCTCAACAAAATTCAAAAAAGTTTGATTTATATGACGACCGAGGTGGCGCAGCGGGCGAAGGTCCGCCTGCGACACAGGAGGTTGCGGGTTCGATTCCCGCCTCGGAACAAATTTGTGTACGATATGCAGAAATTTGTTCCGTTGGTCTGGGTGTTTTCTATCTATAATAAAAAATATCTATCTATGTAATGTACCTATTGTATTAAGTATATCAGTCATCTTGTACCCATAACACAAGCTCTGCTTAGCTTAGGGCTAGATGATGTTGTGTAGACTGTCCGGAATTTTATTATTATAAATATATCAGTTAGATTATGTGTGACATTTTTTTTGTCATAATAAATTTTAATTAATTTATGTTATGAAAGATCTGGGTCGATGTGTTCTTATAGGTACTTAAAAGGAGGTCTCGAATACTGAACATTGTATCATGAAATTTTGTAGAGAACGAAAATTAACATTTATTTGTAATCTTACCTGTAATATCTTACACCTATTCGTCACGCACTGGTCGTCCACACACGGCTGGTACATCCCGAGGGTCACACAGTTTAGTAGGATCACTAGCATCGATATCCGCTCGAACCATGTGCATTGAGGTTAAGGAAGATTAGTGCTTGAATTTTATGGTAACTTAAATATACAGTCATAGGTATAACTTTCTTCTATATGGAGAAATCAGAAATCAGTTAGGTACTTCATTTCTTTCGGCTTACAAAATAAACACTTTTACAAGACAAGTTTTATATAAATAATATTAATATAACAGAAGAAATAAGGTGTTAATTGATTTGACAATCGCGAATAAATGTAATAGTACATTGTTACCCAAGGGTTGAAAGTAACTTATTTAGTACCGAGACGGGGTTTGGCGCCCGAGTGTAACGAGGGCGCCAATAGTTCGAGGGACTACATAAGTTACTTTCACCCGAGGTAAACACTGTGCTTTTTATTACGAATACAAGGAAATATAAATAAAAAACATGAGAAAACAAATTAATCAAATTGGCGCTAATTTTTTTTTATATATTAGTTCATTTAAGACAGACGAAAGCCATAAAGCCATACTGCCTTGTCGTCTTTCGTATTTTTTGAATTCAGTCAATTGTCGTTATGGCGAATTTTTTTTTTAGCTTCTGTATTTATTCTACCACTATCATGGTTCAATAGTAACGTTATAGCTGTTAGTTGAAAACGATTCTCCCTAGGGCGGAAAAGTATCACTTTCAACCCGCTCTTCAGACATATTTAGACCTACTTTCCGAGTATGAGTAATGAAAAAAATACTTTCATCACTACATAGTATAAAACATCACTACCTCTACATAGTATAAAACAAAGTCGCTTTCTCTGTTCATAAATCCCTATATCCCTGTGTCCCTTTGTATGTTTAAATCTTTAAAAGTACACAACGGATTTTGATGCAGTTTTTTTAATAGATAGAGTGATAAAAGAGGAAGGTTTTTATACGTATAATAAAACCGTGCGAAGCCGGGGCGGGTCGCTAGTTAGTAAAAAAAACAATCTATTTGACAGACGGTGACAAAATAAAATAATAACCCCCTAACAAAAGGGTGATGTACGTTCGAAACCAAACGTAAGGCTTTTATTTATTATGAGAAAAATGAATAAATAGGTACGGTAGAATACTATTTCATCCCTGGTGCCGTCAATTTGTATGCACTGCATGTGGTCGCATAAAATTCACATTTTATTAGCCCTCTCTAAAACCGAATTTATTGAACCAGAAATAAAATTTCAACAAGTTTTATCCCATATACCAGGTGATGCAGCAAGTTTTCATAGGTATGTAAGTATGTACAAAATATGATAAAGTGGAATGAGAATCATGCGTTGTAATTATAATAGAAGAATCTTCATGTCCTTGACCATGACATCGTAAGAGCTTTATACAAAGGGAATAATATACGTAGTATTCCCACAATGAAATATTAGTTAATAGTCCATATGTAAAATACTCGCATATAAATAATCCGAATTTAGGACAAAGGGATTTAGTTTATAGCTTAGACAAAATATTTTGTCTATGCGCTTAAAGAAAAAAGACAACTTGTAGTAGGTAAACGATAAAAGGTGCAATATATAGCAACAATATTATGTTACTTATACCTAAGGATTCAATAGCCTTTCTATTAAGTAAGAATATGTACACGTACCTACTATTCAAACTTGACTCTCTCCCAATATCGTTTGCTGGAATAGAACTCTTTTTAGGGTTAAGCTCGCCTTTGCCATAGCCTATTTAGTTTTAAGTTTTCCATGTATATTTTTTATCCATGTAGGTACCTATAAACAATTAAGAATCAGTGTGGTTTGCTGTGAAGGGCAACTGCAGCCTTAGATTCTATTCTATCACAACAGTCAAATGGCAGCCTTATGTAAAAATTTACAACCGAATGTTAGCGTTTTTGTACTTCTCTTCATTTGTCTTTTGTCTAGAAATAATTCCTATTGTGGTTTGTAAAGGAATGCGGTGAAGGTAGTGAAGACCTTGGCTTTATGTTATTCTGAAGCATGTTTGTTGTGAAAATACGTGTTATGTGGTTTTAGTTCAGAAGGTTAAAGCTTCAGGAGCTTAATATTTCAAATTGGGATTAAATTTTAACATAAATCACAAAAAAAACTGATAATAAAGGTTTTATTATTTTGGCAACGTTGATTGAGCAAGTGGCTTGCAAAAAAAAGCCTCTGACCTACAGTAGATATCCCGGATTCAGATGATGATCAACTTTATTCACCACATAGGTATTTTGGCAAAAATGAACTAATCAACGTCCCTCAGAAAGCTCATGATTCAGTTGGTCCTGCGCCTTACATACAATTGGTTGCTAAAAGAATAAAGAGTGCATCTCATTTCACATACACTTGTAATACATATGAATACCAATGATTGAGTACATGTCTCTATTGAGACTGGCTGCCTTGAACTCAAAGTGCGTTACAGACCTTACAGGAAAAGTCAGATAATCCAAATAATATAACTAGTAAAACTAGGTGATAACTAAATAAAGTGCTCACTTTGATTTTTGTTCTTCTTCAATCTTTTCTAAGGTAAAGTAAAAGTAAACAATCTTCACTTTGTTAGTTTTCGAGTTGGAGCAAAACCCGTCCCAAGTTTTTAATCCTCTAGATAACCTGATATTTTGTAGTAGGTAAGCCTTTTTACAAAGAATAGTTTTGACAATTTGTTTGTATTTAATTACTCATAACTTTTGCATTTTTTTTATTACTAGCGTTTTAATTAGATAAATCGTCACCTAAATTCTTCTAGGAGGATTAAGGTATAATTTTTATGCCACCGTTGAAATTTTGCTTAGTGGAGTTTGCAGCCTATTGTCACTCAGTAAGTCAGCAGTACTCAAGCACTTAGCGGTTTTGATCGCCGTAGCTATTGTTTTAGTCAACTACGAGCATAAAGGGGTAATAATAAGGTTCATTATTGAAATAGAGACGAATATGCTACATTGTGAAGTCCGCATAGAAACCAAGACAAAGCCACCCCACATAATTAGAAGGGCAAGAAACAATGCACGTAGTGGAGGTAAATGGTGGAACCTCTTCGTTTTTCAGGCGATAGTTTGTAGTATTAAAACGTAAATATTAGCTGTATTGTGTTGTAGTTTTGGTAAATTTTTAACGATGCCGGAACTTGTGAGGGATTTTGATTTTGTTTAGGCAATGTCATGTTCCCTCTTATCTTCTAAACAAATGATGCGATCCGATTTGTTTTATTTTTCGTTGGAAAAAGATTTGCCATTTTTGGTAAAAATAAGTCCTGTCGTTCTAATGTTATGCTGGTTAAGAGTAAAATCGTCGATAGTTATAATTTTTTTTTTAAAATTCATTTACTATTAAGTCAGGATTCTCCTATCAGGAACCTTAAATAAGAGCTGGATGAATTCTTCTACTGCTAAAATTTCATGTTCCTACGAGTCCAAATATCCATCAAAACATATACACAGGAATGAACTTTGACCTGGCTTAGGTAAGTTGATGAGGCCTCACATTCATATAGACTTTATTTATACACGTTGGAGCCGAAATTCGCTTTAATGAGGAAACCCGATAGATGGAAACCGGCTTATAATGTCGGAAGGCTTAACTGACTCGATATTATGGTGCAATGTTCGGGCATCTTGCAAACCTGCCTATATTTCATTCATTATCATCAACCTATACTTACTAATCCACTGTTGGACATAGGCCTCCCCTAATGAGGGCCAGATTTCAACCTGATGATCTAAAACCATATTACATCATTTTCAGTCTTCAGTTAGCTCAACTGTTTCTATTGTAAGTAGTTGTTGTAATTGGTTTCCGTAAGTAAAAATTTTATATAAGTACTTTACTTTATTACATTTATTTTTAAGGGGGGATAAAGGTGAACCACTTGTGATTACATAGAAATATCTGGCCTTAATACTGGATTTTTTCGAAAGACTGTGGATGTCGGATAGTTCCATTTTGTCTGATGTTTTGCAACCCAACATTTGCTGATGTAAATTAGGAATAATTTGTCTCATCGCCAGCGAGCGGAGGATTTATAAAGCACTTAGGTAGTTGGTTTCCGATGCCACTTGTTATTGAGCGTCACCGTTGATGCAAGCTTTGTACCTAGTTCAGCCCAGGTTTTATATAATCACATCAGTCAGTCATTTTAAATATTTCCCGCTTACTATCTCGGAACAAAACGAATAGGTATACAAAATCGCATTTAAAGTTATCAATTTACGAAAGTTGGTGAGTATTTGGCTAGCGCAGCGCATAAGTATTGCCATACAGCGCGGTAATGTAGTGTCTTGGGGACGGTCATCCGACTGTTGACATCGTTGATCTAAACCACGGAGGTGACCCAAATAAGTTTCAAGTGTGTCCGTTACTGTACTATGTACTATGTTTCAGTAACATAATCGAACACACTGATAAACACTGATCACTTTGTACAATTTTCAGGCTGACCTGAGGCTGTGTTGAATGAGCCCAGCCAAATTCGTGAAATACCTAGCTTGATTACGTGGATGTTGCCAGCTTTGCTGGTTTCGCGGTGTGCGCAATTTCTGAATTGAATGAATGTTTGTTCCCAATCACTGGTTTTGATGCGTTTGACTATCGTATTGTAGATCTGCAAATGAAACCACATTTTACAGGGATGGGTCCAACAAATAACACAAATGTGGTTTTTGTTGATACTGTTTTATTTGTTTCGTTCATGTAACGTGCTCGTGACTGCAAAACAAATGAGAAAACCAACAGCAAACTATACTAAAAAATGTTTTAAAATACATATTATAATAATAATGTTCGCTGCAAAAAGCTCGTAGGCCACAGTCTTTTGATGTCAAGTTTTTGTATCTTTTGATTTTTCAAAAACTTGAAAGTTGATGAGGACAGGAAGGAAAGGATTTCAGACGAAAATGATAAAAGAACCGGATGCTCATTTTTGTTAGTCTGCTACACAGATTTAAATTTAGGTAGTGCTTACTGCTGTGAATTTATTTTGGCCTTTCTGGTTGTGCTAAACTGTTTTTTTCTTATTCTATTTTAATAAAACTACTTCCATACAAAAGATGCAAAGTGAAGATCAAAATATGGTTTGGTTTTTCTTTTTTAAATAAGATTTTGAATTTAGAATTTTGTATTTCGAAGGGGTAAAGTTTTGTGATGTTTATAAACCTAGTTGGTTACGATAGGCTCAGTGCAATATTGGAGAATAAAGAATGCTAGATAGCACAATTGCAATGGAAAATAATCCAGTTAACCAATTTAAACGGACGGTTCAAATAAAACGTGAAACAAAATGTTTTGTTGTGTGTGAGGATCTCAAGACGTGCAAGTATGCAGGACAGACCCTAGGTATTTGTACTCCTTGGAGTTGAAACTCTAGGGCTTTGGGATACAGAGGATCCACGCGTTTCTGCTCGATGTGACACGTGACCCGAGAGCTGGTGAGTATCTGACGCATCGCATCAGCTTTACCCCACAATGGGGCCATACAGCCAGCGTCTTGGGGCGCTTTCAACTGGTATTGATATGGATCAGTTGAGCTATCTCTAGATTGTTTAGAACAAGCTATAGTTAACTTAAATAAAATGAAATCTTTCTTTGGTAATTTTATTTATTAATTAATTTTAATAAGTATCTTATTAGTTTCTATATTTTGATATTAATAAAACACGTGCATATTTTATTTAACATTCTTATTATAAATTATATATATTTTTTAAAAACGTGACCCAGGGTCACTCTTTTTAAAATCGACCTCTCAAAACAGTGTAATAATGACAATAAACAACTTTTAATTGCTGCTGCGATAATCATTCATAAACAATAGCAATTAAGTCTAAATAAACTACATAAACATTACACTCACGCTACAACATTACCACAATTTACTCCATAATCGATTGAAACATTTATTTCAACGACCTTAACCACATGGCGGACTGCGTCTCTTTTCAAAATGATTTTATATCATGTCTTGTGTGAATTTTTTTACTGAATACTCATTGATAGATTTGTCATCGAAAACTGTAAAAAGTTCGACTTGACATCTCCTTGACACCTTAAGGCGCAAACAGTACCTAAAGTGACGCCCCCACCTATTTTATCATATAATAAACAAAGGAACTTCCAAAATTCACTCATACAGATTGTTTAACCTATCATAAGCTTTTTTAAATGCATCTGTAGTAGTTTCATTTTTTAATTTAAAGAAGAGATATGAAATCAGAATTTGGTGGCTACCAAAGGTAACTTCTTATCTCTTCCTAAACTAGACAAAATGAAACTACTACAGATGCATTAAAAAAAGCTTGTGATAGGTTTGACAAACTGTACGAGTGAATTTTGGAAATTCCTTTTTTTAACGGAATTTTCAACAATCGAATATTTTCACCCGATTTGTTCGAATCTCTTAAATCAATTTTAAGATGTAATCGGAATTCGGCCTAGTTTCTCTCACAGTTCAAAATGATGGTAAAGTACAATGAGATACAGTGATATCTTTAAGTCTATATGATACCTCAGTAACCAAATTGCTTCAGCCGTTTAGATGTTTCAGGGTAATAAAAAGTATCAGATAACCGCCTCGCTGGTTAAATAAAGCCCTACGGTAGATAATTTCTGGGTCTGTTTTTGACTGAAAATCGGTTTAGCTGTTTGTGTTTCAGCAACAACCAACAAAACTTCCATACTTATACATCCTTAAAACCGCTTTATTCGCATTACGATAAAAGACGACGACGCCACATTTTCAGAACCTTGTATCCTGATTTTATCCACACCGATCCAGGCTACCGTATAAAATCAAGGTAAATAAAGAGCTCGATTTCCTTTGTAGCCGGAAGATTATCTCAATAATGGGGAGAGTAAGAACTTTCTAAGCGCAAGCTTCAGTCGACCTGACTTGCGTTTCCCATTATATTCCTCGTCTGTTTGCTAAAAGGCCTTACAATGAGCGCCAACTTCCATAAATCAGTTCAAAGCCCTGTTCAAAGAATGGTGTCCGTGGTGAGACCTAGCGGGTTTTAAAGTGGCACGAATGGTGGCACGTGTTTTTCCTGACAAACTAAGCTTATCTTGCGTCCCTTGGGAGCGTTTAAAATATTAAAGCCTGGTAAAGCCTTTTAACTATTATAACGAACATCCTAATTATAACGTGTTGTAAATAATTACGAACGAACCACCAACTTACTAATTGGGTACCTCCCACATGAGGTAGCAGGTTTTATCCGCGTTCTTAAAATAACCGGCATTTATTTTTGATACAAAATTTGTGTTATTACTTATTTGTTTTTTTAAGATAGAAAAAAGAAATTAAGTGTAACAAAAATTGGTGGGGTTTAATGAAACCAAGAATAGATAAAACAAAAACCGTGATCACAAGCTACGTCTAAATAAAATACAAAGCACGCTGTTCTTCGAAAAGGCTTCAGCAATCAGCCTGTTTATCTCTGTTATGCATTACAGTTTATTGCAACGCTTTGAACTTTTTAAATGGGAAATACTCATTAGTAAAACAAACAATCTATTTTAGACAAGAAAATTGTTTTATAAAAATTCAAGGATTTTTCAAATCTTGTAGGTTATTGAAAACAGAATAGAAATTAATTTGTTTCTAATCTTCGAATAAAAGTGGGGTTCTCTTTACGTCATAAAATCGTTCAAACAAACTGAAAAGAAGGGGGTTTTTACGGCATGGACATAGGATGAGATGACAGTATTATTCTTCCTCAAAAGATCCCTGCCATCTAATACAGGTATAGGTACATATATTATAACTCATATCCTGATATCTCTAAGGTAAATAGGACCTTTTCTTTAAGAAAACACGTAAATACAAAACTGTTTGTCCGATATCAAACAAAAACCACGGTTGTTTTCTTTCATAGTAGGTAATTGTAGGGAAACTTGTAATCCTGAAATGTCACAAACTTAAAACTTAAAGCAAACAGAAGCAAGTTAATCTACTTTCCCCGTTGTGTCGTGCCTGTATTGTTCTTTAGGAGTTAATGAGTTTGAACAAATAACCTTCTATGCTACTGGGGCCTAGGCAACAAAGGCATAACTAACTTAACTTATAAATTGTACCTACTAAAGAACAGGCTTCAGTCAGGGTCTTCAAAAAAGGTACGACACCAAATTTACAAAGTTTTCAGGGGAAGATTTTATCTTTGTTTTGAGATAGAGTTTTAGAAATTAATTTGTTTAATTAGTGACTAGTTCTTTCCCGCGGCTTTGCAAGCTCTTTCCGGGATAAAAAGTAGCAAATGCCTGTCAACGGGATACTGTCTACCTACCTGCAAAAATAAACTACGATCCGTTCAGCCGTTTAGGCGTGTAAAAGTAACATTCAGAACTACTTTTGCTTTTTTTAATTTTTTTGGATTTTAGTGATGAAATGACACATTCGGGCAAAGCTCTATTTATCACTGATAAAGTTTAAATTACAGTGTGAGGATTTCTATTTCAAGAACATTCATGAAATATGAAAATGTATCCGGCTAATTGTGAGTATTGTGACTCAGACTTTCACAGAATGGGTTCCTTGGCAAATATCGTCGCTGTTCTGACTAAGTGACGTATCTGCAATTCTGACCTAACTGACATTTTTATGTATTTTTTATCTACTTTTGAAGACGAAGCGATCTGTCTAATCGGCATATCTGTATCTACTACCTGTTTCGAAAGAACGAATGTCGTATCTACATTTCTTAAAAATTAAAATCACACTAAGTGCCCTAAGTGACAACGACTTTTAGTAAGATTTTTATCCACACAAAATGTATTCAGAGAAATTGTAAGTGATATTACGAATTTAGTAAGACACTAAATATATGTAGTCGTAATTATTTTCTTAAATATATACATTAAAAAGCCGTTTTGAATGTTCTTTGGAATAAGAATTTGAAGGTTTTTCATTCTTGTCTAAATCTATGCAAAATATCAGCCTGAGCCATTGTGAAATTTTGGCGTGAAGAAGTATCAAACAAACACCCACCCAAAATGTCGTATTTATTCCAGGCTTGGAACTACCTGTATACATAAATTTGGCCTGATCCGTTCAGTACCTAGTCTTAGCGTGAAGAGGTAACCAACATCTATTCGTACACACATTCGCATTTATAATATAAGTATGATGTTTATAGTTACTCTAATGGAATACAACTGAAGTACTAGACGTTCATTCATTTCATGGTCTAGTCCATTGTTACCTTTTAATGGTATACAGTTCTATTCCATTAATAGGTACACATATTGTCATATTATCTTCGTAATTTTGCAGATACTTATCAGTTCTTATTCCACTATTCGTTCAGTTTCAATAATTCTTGCGTAGGAAAAATAACGCAAGAAAACCTTATTTTTTGTCATTATATAATAAATGACAAGTTATCCAGTTGAGTTAAATTGATTTGTTAAATTTAAATTAATATGGTAAAGTAAGACTGATTGTATTAACACAACAATTAAATATAGACTCAGACTACGACTATGTTTAATATTGTGAAATAATAGTGTTTAATTGTATTTTATTAAAATATTAAGTTAATCTATCTTATCTTACTTTTGTTATAAGTAATCTTTGTAACTACTTAAGTTATTTAAATGAAATTTGGTATGTAGATAGTTTAGGACTGAAAATAGGATAAAAGCTATTAAAATTTAGAAATTTTAACCTCTAAATAAGGTGGGAAAGTTTATATGGAAAGTAACTTTCCTTGATTCGATTAACTCACAACTCGGTATAAATAAAGTATGGAGTGAATAATTAAACACGTATTTTTTATTTCCAACCACTAGGGGGTGTGCAATACATTTCTGAAATTTAAAATAAAGAAAAAATCTGAAATAAAAAAATAACTCTGGTTTGCGGGCGAAGCCGCGGGGCGCATCTATTGGAAAATAAGAGTGATACGTATGTATGCTTACCTAATTAACATTATAATTTGTTTTTTAGTAGTAAGAGTAAGAGCAAGTAAGAGCTTAAAATAATAGCGTTTATTCCCATAGATAACTTTTTGTACGTATTTTCTGTTTTTAAGGAGTTAAATGTTATTTTTTTCTTCCTAAGTTTGTTAATTAAGTATTTACTCAAAGATTATCTTAGAAAGATCCCATTTCGATTTACGAAAAAAAATGTTCCTGTAATAATATTACGAAGTAGGTTATAACTATAATGTACCAAGTACAACATTGTGATTTATTGTTACCTACCGAATAACCTATTTTTAATGTTTGACAATGATTGTTTAGCACATTAAAACTACACTTAGCGTTTTTATATTAGATTGTACCTCACTGATAAAATTAAACGAATTTCATTTCTAAAATACCCAGACCTAACTGAATTATAATAAGCCGTAAATTTTAAAACAAAAGTTCAGACGAACTGTCGTATCTGTTTTAATTCAATTTACTGAATTACCCAATCATCAAAATCATAAAAAACACACGTAATCAGGAAGACCTTGCATTGAAATATATAGGTGTGCATTTTCAATGTAATCGATTAATATTTAAGAATCTTATAGTAACAATTGTATGCGAGTCCTAACAAAAAAGCTTCTACAGCAAAATGACCAAAATATCGCCGCTTTGGGTACCGAATACCATGTATGTATATCTGAATATACCTTTATACAAGTATATAATTTAAGAAACCTTGCTTCCAAGATTGCTTGAAGACGAGTCAACCCGGCTCCCGCTATCCATAAAACCGCCATTACCCAGCCTCGCGTGTCAACTATACACGTTATAGAACCTACGGAACTAAATCACAACCAGTAAGCACACACACCTAGTCAGACTACTTTAGAGATGGCTGCGCATTAACCTCGTAAATCAGTTTCTGACCCAGTTTTTATCCGCGAGAGTCCTTAAACATGCCATTTTTAACATTTTTATACCTAAATATATTACTTACCGTTTGGTGAAATAGGTTTTAAAAATATCGTTTTGTTTGTATTACTCTTCGTAGTTATCTGATAATCTTTATATATATAACATCGAAGTATCCAAACGGCTGAAAGCTGTGTGAGCACTAATAAAAAAAGGTTCTATTATTTACTGATGATTAGTATTTCGAGTACTCGCGATTTTACTTGCATAATTCCCTTTCCCGTGGGATTTTCGGGATAAAATAAAGCCTATGTGTTATTCCAGCTTAAAATCTATCTATGTGCCAAATTCGTCCAGATCCGTTCAGCAGTTTTTGCGTGAAAGAGTAACAAACATCCATCCATCTATCAATCTATCCATCCATCTATCCACTCATAATCACAAACTTTCGCGTTTATCAGTTCAATTCAGTTTGGTTCCCATGGGCTATACGCGTACGTACGCGTCGTTCAAAAGCTGTGAGAATTTTATGAAAACCCGTATTGGCCAGGGGAACCAAACTGAATTCCGGGATAAAATGTATCCCATGCCCAATCGTACCGAGTTCCATTCGAATTCATTCACTTCCGTCGTGATGCGTGGTTAAATAATTTTTTTTCACCCTCTCTCCCAGGGGAACCTTACCGAATTCCGGGATAAAAAGTATCCCATGTCCTTCCTTGTAGTATGAACTCAAGTCGTCCCGAGTTTCATTCCAACTCATTCAGCAGTTTCGGCGTGATGCGCGGTAAAGGAATTTTACTTTCATACCCTCTCCCATGAGAACCTTACTGAATTCCGGGATAAAAAGTATCCTATGTCCTTCCTCGTAGTATGACCTATAATCATGCCGAGTTTCATTTCAATCCATCAAGTAGTTTCGGCGTGATGCGCGTTTACGATACAGACAGACAGACAGACATGAATGAAAAAAATTACAGGTTTGGCTTGAGTATCGATAATAGAGAGCCCTCCAAAAAAAATTTTCAAAATATCTTCAATGTACAGAATTGGACCTGTTACAGTTTTATTATAAGTAACTATAGATAGATTAATCGAAATGTCACGTGTGTGAAATAAAAAAAATAAATTAACAAGCTACTAATAGTTGTAATTTTTTCTATTCCATGATTGTTATTTTCGTTGTTAATAAAGTATTATATTCTTCACAACCTAACCAATGTACAAACTAATAAGAACCATTCCCTTAGTTTTCTTTCTCAATTTAAAGTAACTGTGGCCCAAGGGACCAATGAGGTTATACGACAGGGTTTACTCGCGTTTAAACGTGACATGAAGATTGTGCGAGCCCTTCAAACGTGCCTAGTAGGGTCTTTGTGCATTTCAAATCACCTTTCTGTTTCACTACCTTTGTGTCGAAGCACGCACGCCTAAAATTAGGACTTTCTTTTCACTTTTTTGGTGACAAAATATTTTTATTCCTGAATGAATAACGAATGTTTTTAAAAAAAGAACTTCTTTCTCATTTTAAAATTAGAACCAACATTTTTAATATCTACAGAATTATTTTTATTGGCATTTCTCTCGTATTCTCCTCAACGACACTCGAAACACGAAGCCTCTCAGGGAATTTTATTCCTTTTTGTCTCCACGACCTTGTCTGTACAAGTGTACAAGTGGTTCCCATTGAATTCTACTCTGTAGGGCTATAAGTGGGTAATACCCACGTGGGTT
Organism: Eupithecia centaureata; assembly: GCA_944547425.1. Classification (NCBI taxonomy): domain Eukaryota; kingdom Metazoa; phylum Arthropoda; class Insecta; order Lepidoptera; family Geometridae; genus Eupithecia; species Eupithecia centaureata. Next base: position 4,792,958 of record OX155684.1, on the reverse strand, counting down.
GCCGTGCTGGTATGTCAAAAATACAAGGTTGGTTTTCTTCTTCAAAAAAAGGAGGAAGTTCTCAATTCGACTGTTTTCTTTTTTATGTTTTATGTCATAAATTTGTAACTTTTTTAATTGAAACCTGATTCATCAGCATATGTAAATAAAATAATATAAATTTGTTTATATTATTTTATTTATTTTAGTCAGATCATGATCTGACTACTAGTTTTAAGTTATCTTTAGTAAAGCAAGTCATTTTTGTTAGAAATATTAAATTATTATGGAAGTTTGACATAAAATTGATAAAAACGCCTAATTCATTCGCGGTAAAAGTTGATTGATTCAGCATCTGTACGAGGAACTTAATTCGGCAGTAAAATGCTTCCAATCTGTCAGCAGGATTCGATAAATAAAATTTCGCTCAGTAATTCCGACATCATGGATCAGAAGAATATCTTTTCCCGGAGATTTATCGCGTCAATAAAGGAAAGGTAGCCGGTCTCAATCAGGTCCCGATGAGTAATAAGCTTTGAAAACATTCCATCATTACTGGGTTTATGTTGCGTTCAGCTTGTTTTGTACACAAGTGGGACATACTAATGACTAAAGCGTTTAGTGTTATTTTACGTTTTACGCAGTAATTCTGGAATTAGAGTAAGGATTTGATACAACTGTAAATTATTATGTTACTAATTTTAAAGCGTCTTGAGGGCGCTTCTGACTGGGCGTTTATATGGATGCGTTGAGCTACCACTAGTCTTTAAATTGTAAATACTAGTTTCATTTGTTTCCATTCATTGATTGAATTAATTTTGACTTATAAAGATGTATTTGGTCTTACTACATAATCATACAGAGTAAATAACAATTAAGGAATGAAAAGAAAATTTTACAATTTAAATAAACGAGGTAGCTGCAGACTGATGAAATAGTGGCTCAACTGATCCAAAAACTGTATTTTATCAGTTTTTACTTTGCAAAATCATTGGATTTCATTTAAGTCGATTTTTCATGCGGATAAACAACTTCACAACACAATACCAAATAGTTTGAAAAGTAGTTGTTTAGTCACAAAAAGAACATTCGTGCGCAACGGTAATCTACATACAGAGAAAAACTTTTTAAGAGACTTTCTTGTGAGTGAAAAAAGGGCGAAAATTTACAAATTGTAAAAGTTTCTTGTCCTGAAAGCAGGCGACATAATACTCATACATAGGCATGGGATTCCATTTGTCGTGCCCTTTTATCAACTTTTTGTTGTGCTAAGTAATGTAGAGCTTTTTCTCTGAGTACCAATACCATTTTCTGTGCCTATTTCGTATATATTTGGTTCTATGTGCTGTATTGTTTGGGACTAAATCAATTTCTTGTTTTTTTGCTCTATCGAGGGTCATAAAAGTTTTTATAAACGTGAATATTTGCTCCGGCAAAAGTGTTTTTTGGGTAGATTCCTATGACGGTAGATTTAGGTATTTGATTATTGATAATCAAGTTACTATGGATACTTCTAACTGGTAAAGGCATGGAGTAGTTGCGTGACCTCTAGATTATATGCAACAGCCTAAAATTACAAGTTAGTAATTTATTATCAATTTTAAACAGATTTAATAAATATATTTTTTTAATGTAGTTTCTTTGTTAATACAGGCAAATTAGTAACAATAGAATTGCTTTAGTTTTATAAAAAAAATCTTTTCTAAACAATACTCAGATGTAACAATAAACATTTACACCAACAAGGTCTCTTTTTTCTAATTTGAATACAAAACGAGCATTAACTCAATTTTATTTGAGTTACGACACTCTAAATTCAAAATAAAGAGAACATGATTTTGTTTAAACGCGTTACACATAAAAAGGGTTATTTCCATAATTTTGTTTACCCTTTTTACTCTAATGACCTGTAAAATGAAACAAACCAGCACCAAGCTATCTTCTATACTTCTATACTATACTAATAATATTATAGTGCGAAAGTTTGTGTGTTTGAATGTTTGGTACCACTTATCTTCGAAACTAACAGATAGATTTTGATGAAACTTTAAATGTTTTGAAACTTTAAGCTCTGTATATGTAATCTGCATAGTCTTATCTAACTTTCGGAAACCACCCTTTAAGGGGTTTTAACAGGGTGGTAAAGTTTCTATGAAAGATATTGTTCATTGGTTTGATTTGTACCAAAACAAAGTACAAATGTACTTCAAGTACAAATGTACTTCAGAGTTAGAATTGATTATCGACTTTTTATTTTATCACAGAATAAACAGGGTTTAAGTTTAAGTTTATATGAAAAAAAAATATCCTTGGTTCGATTCGTTTAAACTCTATTAACACAAACTCTATTAGCGTCTGAAAATAAATCCAGAAACATCGTCTATAGAGATTGCTAACAATAACCATCTGAATTTGATATTGATCTCCACGATACATCAATTTCGACGCGGTCAAAGCCGTGGGGCGCAGGAAGGAAGTAATAAATGAATAATGCTAGACTATTAATAGCACTCCATCTAGCTCCAAGCTAAGCAAAGCTTATGATATGGGTGCTGGATAACTAGTATACTTAAAATAGCACAATACATATAAAATACATATTTTTTATATCAAATATAAAAATACACACAACACACCGGGAACAAAAATCTTCTTACTAACATTTATGCCTAGGAGGGAATCGAACCTGTTCCCTCCTGCGTCGCAGGCGGACCTTCGCCCGTTGCGCCACTGTGGTCATCCATAACCTATGATTAGGAGTATTTTCCACACTTACAAGCCACATTAATTACAATCATTTGTTTGGTTCTTCATGTCGTTACAAGAGGTCTTAGGTAAATAGATGTTTGGTCCAAACATGAACCCTATTGGGGCGCTAAAACATAGCTTAAAAGTGGTTTAAACTAATTTTAGGATTAAATTAATACTAAATATATTTTAGCATAACTACAGTTCTCACTTTATTCACTAGAGTCCGATGTAAATAATAAACAAGCACAGTCATGACCTTTATCGAAGTTCATAGTAGATAGGTCTTAAAATGTTTTATTTTAAAACTTTAAAAAAATATTAAAAGAGAAAAGTAAAATATTGGCTGATCTTTTAACTTGTTAAGCTTTTTGCTTCACTTGAATTATTGATGTTTGTCTACAAAAACGTATTAATGGACTCCAATTTTGCTATTTTAATAAATTATTTCATTACTTTATGAGAGAGCGACTGATATCACAAAGGTTGTATTATTGAAGCGAACAGTCCTACCCGGCCTTTTGTGTCTTCAAGCGGCGAAGCTCTGTTTAGTACAATTTAGTTCGGTATAAACTGGATCAGTATTGCGAAAAGAAACTTAGACCCGAGTCAACTAAAAAAAAATTTAAACAGTTGTTTGAACGCTAGTTTTAGAGTTTCAGGTTCAAACAATAAACGTCAAAGGTAACACGAAAATGAATCTATCCGATTATCTTTTAGTGAACACCAAGAGACTAGCATACGTATAATCTAAAATATCTTAATTAATTTTTGTAAATTCGTAAGCAAATAATCTTTTTACGAAAATAACTCTGGAACAATATTGTTTCACGGTTTCATTGAATGATTGTCATTGATTGTTCATGATGTGGTTTTATAGGCAATAAAACTGCTGTAAACTTGCACGGTCCGATTTATTTTACGATATTATTGCTTGTGCTCAATGCATGTCTTATCCGTTTGGTTTAATTAATTTGAAATAAACTTTATATAATTAGGGACTATATTTTTGCAGATATTGCAATTTGTTATGCAAGAAAATGACAACTGTAAAGTTCAGGTTTTTTTTTCAAATCAAAAGAAACGAGCTGAAGGCTCAATATTATACCTTTGATGCATTGTAAAAACCACCCAGTTTTCGTATCCACTTCGTACAAAGCGCATATTTCCAGAACACCAAACTGTAGAGGTAGGTTAATTTTTGAACATATTGAACTAAATATCTCATTATAACTATAATTTATTGCTTTGTATTTGTAAGATTTGTCTTTTGTGAAAACAGAATAAGATTTCATTGATATTAAAGTAAGGATTGCCTTGCGACTGATAATAATAATAAATCAAAAATAGTCCCATGTGTACCAGGTTAGGGTCAAATGCTATTAAAACATAGGTATTGATTAGAGACACACTTGCAGCCGATACACCGACCCTAACGCAGGCGACACGCGCGCCACCCGCCCGGCTGGTTAGTGCATCCAATGCCCGCGACACAATTATTACTCAGAACACTATATCAAGATGTCTCGTCTAAACGATGCTCCATCTTCTACTGTGACACGCAATAGCAGCTCTGCAGCCTTAGCCAAGCGGCATTCGCTATGAAGCGATTCCATTTCTATAATCGCCATCGCTCATACGATAGCGAAGTTCGATTGGTAGACAAAGTAACCTACGCGTAGCGATCGCCTTTTCTATTCGATTGATCGCTAAATACCCCGCTTAGTCTATGGTTTTCTATAGTAAACGTCAAATGTGTCATTAGCTTATTTTGCTCGTCTCTATTACGTTCCGGTTTATGCAAAACTTCATTTTATTCAAGAAAAGCTTTTTTATTATTTACTACGTGTAGAGGCTTATTATAATTAATTTTTGATTATTTGAGTCTCGTATTTAAATTCTACGGCATAATTGATGAGTTGAAATGGAAATAAAAATTATTTGGTTTGGCGAACTTACTTTTTGAAAAAATCTTAGTCAATTGAAATGAAACGCAGTGCATCTATCAGGAACCAATTAGGTACTTAACTTTTTGGAGGGAGCTCTTGAAAATTGAAATTATTTGAGCCACTTCAGCTGAGCTAAAGGAATCAAGAGCACCTATACAAAAGCGTTATCATAAAACACTTCCAAAGTTTCAAGTCGCAAGACAGGCAGGTACTTTTTGTAAACAATGACGCGATTCACAAAGAAATATTTAGAACATGAGCTCTTTAGTTTATTTATGTTACGTTACAACCACGGAGACCTTGTAACCTTGACCTTAAATTATAAATACTACTGCATTTTGGTCTCTACAGCACAGGGTATCCTAGTGTAATGATCAAAGGGAAATCACTATTATTAGTTGGTATCTAGATATCCACCAATAATAAGAATAATTTTAAGTTAATGTGATTATGTTTTATGTATCTGCCTATGCATGCATGTATTTGTGATCAATAAATTTACTTTACTTACTTTAAACTTCCGCCTGGTGCGCAGGGATGTTTGAGGGTTTGAATTTTCTGAGCCTGAAGTGCTCAATAAACAATAATTCGGGCATTTTATCATCACTTTCCAATTGCCGCCAAGAATGGTAGTTTTTGCGGCGTCTAAACCAAGTGTTTTTATTTTGAGCTGACCACAGCAAACGCAGCGTTATGCATCTTTTAATTAGGTATGCAACACTAACACCAAATTTATTTTAAAATCACAAAACAAACGACGCAGTAAACACTCCCTAATGATTTCTTCCTACAGCTGTTTATGAAATCACCATTTTGTTTCAATATCTACAGGGTCTTAGCGTTCGCTAGTGTTCCATCAAGAGAATCGACAACTAAGCGAATTCGCTTGTCAAAAGTGCCACTTGGCTAGGAATTTGTATGAAGTAATCGCTCGATGTTGTCGATTCGTTTGATGGAATAGAAAAGTATGTTACATTGTCTACCAATAATCTATTCGTTGAAAACAGATCACGTGATATATCTAAGGGATATGTCAAACCCATACATTTTTGGACTTATCTACTATCGCTTTCGCTAACTGATTGTTACATTGTCTAGGCCAGCTGATTTCAAATCATCGAGCCTCCAGCTTTGTTATTTTCATCCTTTACAAATGGACTGACACTTCTGAAAGAATTCCGTTCTAATAAGATCTGTGAGTCAACACCAATCTTTTGAACGATCGTGTTTGAGGCCTTGAGATCTCAGTTATTCCGGTTTTTTGCAATGAATTTGGGATATATCGGTTATGGCATAGATAGAATAATTAATGACTAAAAATTATGTCATAAATTAACGGAACGGAACTACGGCCCGCGTAGGATTGCTCTTGTATGAAATTCATGACTAATCTTGGCTAAACGGTTAGATATAAAACACATTGATGAACCCAAAACGTTTTAAAAGGAAAATTTGGGTTCCCATCGTTAAAAGTTTACTTAACGTTTTATTCGATTAAACCTCAATAAAAGAAACCCTCATCAGTACCGCAAAATTACTCTTGAAACACAACCTACTTAGGTTCCAAATTGGCTATTTCTAAATGGAAATAACGTGAAAATCTGTTTCAAGTTCCGCGAAAACTCAAAAACAGCGATTTGAGCCTGTAACAGAATCAGAATGTGCGTATCCCGGGCAGATATTAGCATAATTGTGGGTCTGATACCAAATGTGGGTCATTTGGGAGAGCCGGCAACAATACTCGTCCACGTTTGACAGAGCTACGTTGTAGTTTTGCGCCCACAATTTTAACTATCGTCTGAGCTGCTTACGTACCTATTTGGAAAAAAAATTAACTAGAAAATATTTTTTTGGGCCTTTGATCTTAATAGAGTAATTACCTACCACATCACATTTCATTATTCAACTCTCTGTTTTTTATGTGTGTTATGCGATTATTTTTCGGGTGGATGATTTTGATGTTTCTTTTATTTATTTAAAAGCTCAAGTGGTCTAATTTAATTTTTATCGAGATATGTCTTTGAGTTATTCTTAATAAAGTATATTTTTGTTTAAAGAATGATCCAGGAGTTTTTTAGGTTATCCTTACTAATGCGTAAATTTGCAGTTTGTAAAATCTTTTTTGAATATTGAACCTTTCCAAATATATGCGTTCCTGGTAAGAAGGCAAGTATTCTAGTCTGAAAAAACCTGTAACAAGTTAGGCAAGTATTCACCCTGTAAAAGTTTGCCAACGAAACTAGAACAAATCCGCAAAAGCCTGAAATCCGGAATGTAAACGGCTCGAATGTTCACTGTAACGAGCCACTAACAAGGCATTGCAAACACGTAAGGAAATGCCGACAACGTAGGCAAAATTATACACTCTAGTTGTGTAGGTACGGAGCTTCTCAGTTTGTATTTGAAGTATTTTGGAATAGCTGTGAAAAACCTTGTATTTTGAGGAAAATCATAAATGTTTAAAAGGCACGGGATATTTTAAAATAAGCTGCTCGGCTGCTTCATTCAAAAAGATCACTAAAAAATTCAAAAATTTAAATTTTGTGGGGCTCGCTGGGTTTACAGGCACAATTCATTTAGGTAGTTTTTAAATTTAATTTTGTGTTTTATTTTTATTTAATTGTTTTTTGTTATTAATACTGGCGTTTAACTACTGATTTAAAAATATTTAAGGAGAAACCCCGGAGAACAACGCAGTTAAGGCTAGTTAGAACCCTATGAATTGGAAATGTATATGAACTGTAACACTGTAATTGTATCCAAAATAAATGAATTTTATGCTTATGTAATTGAAAAAATCTATCTATCATCATCACATCACAAACATCTTTTGCGAAAATACGGTTAACAAGAAACTGCATTAAATTCAAGCTAACGGCAAGTACGGTTTTAAATTGAAAAGGAAGGTTGACTGAAAAATACTCCGAGGAAGCTTATTTTGCATCAGTTTTAACTTACAAAGCCGTTGAAGTTTAATCGCAATTTATTTCCAGGTGAGTGGACTATTATAGAAGAGAAACCTTGACACAGACGGAAAATGTTGCTCCGTTTGAGCAATTCCACAGAATTTTAAAACATTCATTTTCTCACTCGGTGAAACGTTTTAATATCTAAGCAAGTACAAGCATTCATTCAGTTCCTTAACTCGAAACTTCAATATTTCTGTAGAAGGCACGTTTTATTTGAAAAGTTGCATTTTAGAACATTTTAATTTGCATTTTTAAAAAGCAATGGGTATTTAAACGATACGTCATAATATTATATACATAGTATTTACTAGCTGGTGCCCGCGACTTCGTCTGCGCATGATTAGTATTTGGAGTACTCGCGATTTTACTTGCGTAATTCCCTTTCCCGTGGGATTTTCGGGATAAAATAAAACCTATTTCTTATTCCAGCTTATAATCTATCTCTGTGCCAAATTTCATCCAGATCCGTTCAGCAGTTGCGTGAAAGAGTAACAAACATCCATCCATCTATCAATCTATCCATCCATCTATCCATTCATACTTACAAACTTTCGCGTTTATCAGTTCAATTCAGTTTGGTTCCCCTGGGCTATAAAAATTTCTCACAGCATCTGAACGACGCGTACACACGCGTCGTTCAGTGATGCTGTGAGAAATTTTTGAAAACCCGTATACCCCAGGGGAACCTAACTGAATTCCGGGATAAAATGTATCCCATGTCCAATCGTCCCGAGTTCCATTCGAATTCATTCAATTCCGTCGTGATGCGTGGCTAAAGAATTTTTCTTTCACCCTCTCTCCCAGGGGAACCTTACCGAATTCCGGGATAAAAAGTATCCCATGTCCTTCCTTGTACTATGAACTCAAATCGTCCCGAGTTTCATTCCAACTCATTAAGCAGTTTCGGCGTGATGCGCGGTAAAGGAATTTTACTTTCATACCCTCTCCCATGAGAACCTTACTGAATTCCGGGATAAAAAGTATCCTATGTCCTTCCTCGTAGTATGGCCTATAATCATGCCGAGTTTCATTTCAATCCATCAAGTAGTTTCGGCGTGATGCGCGTTTACGATACAGACAGACAGACAGACAGACAGACAGACAGACAGACAGACAGACATGAATGAAAAAAAAAAACAGTTTTGGCTTGAGAATCGATAATAAAGTGCACTCCAAAAAAAATTTTCAAAATATCTTCAATGTACAGAATTGGACCTGTTACAGTTTTATTATAAGTATAGATAGATATGTTGTGGCCAAACTCAATATAAAAAAAATCGGAAACATTGCCCCCATAGGTATTGTACTGAAAAATTACTTTCCTGTTGTAGCTTTTAAGCCAAAATTCAACGAACAGAGACATTCTGCGAGTTTTTTTTTACCTATTTTTATGTGGAAGAAAGTATGTAATAGCAATACACTTTTTTTGACCGCTGTTTTGCACGCGATTGCCTGAAATAAAGTATAAGCCTACTTAGATACAGGTCTAAAAATATGTCTTTGGTTTTAGCGTTACATATCCGATCTGTTCAGGAGTTTTGGCGTGAAAAGCTAACATTCATCCAAAAATTCAAACATCCGTTTCTGTGACGGGTTTTCAAAAATCAACGGTGTTCAGGAATTTTATTCGCATACTACGCCCAATAAGATTATAGATCAATTAAATGCTTAGAGATAAAATATCTGAAAGAATTCTTCTTTCTTAACTTCAGATGACAATCGAGAGAGAGTTTTGCACCTTATTTCAGTAAACGATAGATATTATAATCTTGCCACAAAACCCCGGCGCGCTCATAGATTACAATAGACGCCCACAAAGTACTAAACCTTGGTTTGCATTATGGTTTGAAAACAATCTTACAGTCATTACTCACACATTTTGCTATGATATTATCCAGATTCTTGAAATTTATTAGATAAACTAAACCGCTGGAACAACGGATTGTTTGAACTTTCATATTTTGGGATTTTTAGACAAGGCATTTATTATTGTAGTGAATCTACTTTGTTATGAAAATGTTACTTTTGTTATTTACCTACCTGCATTGAACTTATAGACTGTTTGAATAACAAAATCGTTTTGGCAGAGAAGTGAATTTGAAAAGGTTTTATACTATACTAAATAGTATAGTTTATGAGTATAAATCAAAGGAAAATAAATTTGTTGTACTTATATTTAATTCCGTCATAAACTATTAAAAATAGTCACCTAGTTCCTCATCAAAGGACTTGATAATAATAGAACGAAAATTAAGTCATACCGGCTTCAATATTGTCCCGAATAAGATTATGACGGCTTGTCCCAATTTGTAAATCGGGCTTTGTCATAAGCAATCAAGTCACGGATCTGCTAGCTAGTGCAAATTGAGCTTAGTACGATCGGTTTCAAAGCTGGTAAGAACTTAGAACTTTCTAGAACCCTCATACTTGGTTTAAAACAAAGGTATAAAAGCAATTTAGCGTCGTAGAATGGAATCAAAGCTTTGAGTAAAAGCTTTGCACAAAAAGCTATGACAACTTTGACCTCCCAGGTGGGTAAAGGAGAACGTATTCGAACATCTAAAATTAAAATATCTACAGTTAAAACGCCAAAGTTTAAAACCCCTAAAATTACAATATCTAATGGTTGTTTGATCTAAATTCAAAATAATGAAAGTTCTAAATGTCAAATGAGTGTTTTATCGAAGTTTATAAAACTTAATTTTACATTAGCAACACATGTATTATCTAAAGTTCTAAATTTCGAATGAGTATTTTATCTAAGTTCATAAAACATAATTTTTCAACACAAAAAAAAATTTAGAATTACCCCGATACAGAGCGTTCCCATATGAGTTGATTAGGTTCAATTCAAGTGACGGATAATGAATATACGACACAGAGTACCCCGACTCCACGTGGTCTTGTGCGTGACGCCCCTAGAGTGTATTTAATAAGCCGGAGGCGCGAAGGGAGTGCAGCCTCCGCCAGCTCACCTCCGCAGCTTCGGCTTTTTGGTCGCCTTCGGCGACCAGCCTCAGCCGCTACGGCTCGCGCGGTGCCCTTGGTACGCAATGGCGGAGAGGCTGCACTTCCCGAAGCGCCGGAGCTATGGCGAATCGCAATGGAACCAAAAAAACATTGGATTAATCGTTCGTTAGTGCGATTACCTAATTATAGTTTAATTAAAATTATACATAGGCTATATTTTATCTCGGAATTCCCACGGGAACGGGAATTACGCGGGTAAAACCGCGAGGCGCTTCTAGTCTTCTCATATTTTATGTAGGTGTTTTCACTTTCTATGTTGTAAACCACGACATTGTATACTTTTATATTATGAATATATATATTTTGAACCATTAGGTATACTGGATGTTAAGAATTGCAAACTTAGGCTCTTTGTACGTCGGTGTTTCATCATTATGGTATTTGAAGTATTAGGTATTGTAATTTTAGGGGTTTTAAACATCGGCATTTTAACTGTAGATATTTTAATTTTAGATGTTCGAATACGTACCCGGGTAAAGTCATTGTCAATTATTCACAAAGCGCCTCTGCAACGTGCATATTTCTCATTTCCTTCGAACGGATTTTAATTTTCAGGACGCTTAGACGAATAGCGGTTCAACCTTCAACACAATATCTGGAAAATTTACCTTTCAATTTACTAAATCGATTGCTAATTTGCTATAGTGGTAAGATTTGTGTCTCTCAATCAAGCCAAATTAGGTGATAATATAGGTATGTTTGTAGAACATTAAGGTTTCCCAAAATTTTTGACTACATAAAGCAGTGTTGTTCGTATTTTCCTCACCAACTTTATTCTGATTAGCGGTTTCAAAGTAGATGTGTAATAAATCCGTAAGCTTGTTCATTTAATTAACTTAGAAAACAAGACTTGTTCTAGCGTATTTTAACTACGTAAAAGTTTTTGTTGTAGGTATTTTTTTTTGGATGACATAAAAGCTCGCATTATTTTAAGAAAAAAATATACTCATTACGTGACTGTTTCCTACATCAAAACATATCTCATCGTAACCATTAGCAACAAAATAATCGTCTTGGGGACACTACTAATTAATATTGGTATGGATCAGTTGATCCATCTCTAGATTGTTTCCAACAGTCAATAAATTTATCAATTATTTTCTTATTTACTTCTATTCTGTATTTGATATTTTCTTTCTTGAGAGATATGGAGATATGGATCTAATATTATTTTCTTCGGGATGCTTCTAACTAATATTGACATGATCAGTTGATCCATCTCTAGATTGTTTGCAACAGTCAATAAATTTATTTTTTATTATTTTATTTAATTAATTTATTCTTTTATTAATGTTTTCTTTCTTGCGAAATATAGAAGTATAATATTATTGTGTGAAAGAGGATATGCTTAAGAAAGGTGTGAATACGGAGATGACGAATAACAGAGCAGAATGGAAGAAGAATTCATGTTGTGCCGACCCCACTTAGCGCGGGATAAGGCCCGGAAGAAGAAGAAGAATATTATTGTGGCTACATTTTAGCTCAGCATAATGCTGGCTTTGGTCCGTTAGAGTGATGGTCTTCCGTTTGGACTCCCGTGGAAGAATTTAAGATTAATTCGACGTAACATTAAACTTTAGTTTTTGTTACCCTCATCCGGAACTTAACGGAAAAAGAAATATGTCTGTATACAATAAACTTTACGAGTTGGCCTGGAACGAATGTGTCTTAATAGCGATAAGCGTAAAAGAAAGCTTAACGAAAACGAATCTAACCCGAATATTCAAAAATATTTCAAAAATCAAGAAATTTTATGAAATTTTTTCTAATTGGACTTTAAAATACACACATGGGACCCTTATATCTAGTCTATTTTGTTGTCTTAATATACCTAAAAGTCACTATTTTTATTTTCGTTCGTATTTGAAAAATATAAGTATTTTAAATATATACATATAAAATAATAATATATTTCTAATTTAGGGGTACTAATTATCGTGAAAATGTATTTTTTTATCAACAATAGACCTTCGTTTGACCACAATCTCACCTGATGGTAAGTGACGACGTGGCCGAAGATGTATCACGAAAGTCTACAAGACACCTATTCACCTATTCCTATGTTATAACGAACTCTATATCCCAAGCCCCAGTATCTCACAAACCTGTTTTCTACGCTACAGCTTACTTTAATAGATCTTTTTGTGAAAAGAAATTCAATAAATTATTGTTAATAATTAGTATTGAAAAGGATATGGATTGGTAATGAGCGCCAGGCACCAACTCCTAGGCCTGGTCTCTTGCGTGAGGTATCCCAGGGCTACAGGTACGAATCCAGGAAACGGCAAGCCCTGTCCCACCGACGTCTCCGTACTGAGCCCCCCCTCTGAGTCCGAGCCCCCTCCATCCGACTCCGAGCCCCCACTTGTGTCCGTTTCGGGGCCCCCTTCCCGATACCCGTAGTAAGGCATTTCTCCCGACATCCACTAAAATTATTATAAGCTCATTTTCACTTTAGTCTATCACTTCACCATGTTTAAGTTCAACTATACAAATATGTATCAGTTTGTATTCGCAACGAGTGGTTTGTTTTGGACGCTACTGAAGCAGGGAGGCCCTCCATTATTGAGGTTTTGGTGAAACTGGAATGATGATCTGTAACAAAAGAAACAACGGTTTAAACATCTCTATCACACACCTAGACCTTCTTAACTGCTGTATCACACCAAAATAGATTGATGATTTATTTTATTAAAGTACAGATTTAACTGCTGTTATGTGCAGTTCAAAGGAGTTTGAACAAAGCCACCTACACTTTTAAGAAGCGACAATAAAAACCCATATTTGCGTACACTTCAATGAGAACGTAATGAAACCGAGCAGTCATTAAAACTTGCCGGACTAAATACCAAGAGTTGGGGAACAAAACCTTAAAAGAAAATAAAAATTTCGATGTTGACGAGATGAAAAGAGCGCTTTATGCAGGTCAGCTAGGGCTTTGCCTTTGTGATGTTAACAATCTTAGGAAACAAGAGTCAACGTACGTTGCGACATTACAACATGGAAACGTGGATTTCTCCTTTTTTACATAAAACTAAATGTTGTTCTCTAAATGTTTCTTTTTTGTAATATAAGCTAGTAAAAATCAGTAGAAAAAAAACAATAAGCTTCAGCAACCATATCACATTCGATTACATTTGTTAGTACCAGCACTACCAGCGAGATAGACAGATATATATTTCGAATTACAAGCACGCATAAAAAACTTGCCTTTCCAAGAGGCAATCTGTGGCAACCCTATCCAAATGCAGCTCTCATTTGCCGCCGGACGCCGAACGGTTTTGGACACAAACAAAAATTTAACAGTCGGTAATTAAGGCGTGTGCCAGACTGTACCTATCCTACAGCTGTAGGTAGGTGCTGTAAACTGTAACCACACACTGCCGGTCGCAGCTGACTCAGACTTGCACGACTGTTTACTACTTCATCGAGGTTATCAAACATACAGAGAGCTGCATCTATAGGTTACCCCTCTGTTTAGTTTTAAGCCAAATAACATTGAAAGCTATTATAGAAATTCTTTATAGAACAAAAAAAAACATAAACAAGGTAATATAAAAACTAGAAAAGTTATTACCAAAGCGAGCTTAGCCCTAAAAAAAGTTCTCTTCCAGCAAACCTTATTAGGAGAGAGTCAAGTTTTAATAGTCATTATAACAATTTATTTATATTCATTCTCGTTAAAAACATTTTTTCATAAGTATAATTAAAAAAAATGAGTTTTTGTATGTATTAAGTATATTTGTCATTCAGTACTCAAAACTCAGGTTCTGCCCCAAGTTTATCTTGGGGCTTAATGATACTCTGTGGATTATCCAGCATTATGTATTTATTTATTCTTGACTCGCTGACCGCCCAAGCCCTGACTCGTTTCATAAAGTGTAACGGGTGCGTTATTACCCGTTACACCTTCCCGTAAACACGGCACTTACCTACATTCGGATAAACACCTATCTCCACCTTCGAAGCTTTTATTACACCTTTAGAGGTCGTTAAACTTTTACGAATGCTATTTAGTTAAGGGACCTATATTTACAGATTATAGCCCTTATATCACAGATTGACAGTCTGGTTTACGCTGGCTCGTAAACAAGACTAATCTGACCTGTAAATTGGGGTTGCCTACTGAAAACATTTATATCTGTGATGTCGTTCAGTACCTATCTAGTAAGATAATTTTCTGTTTTTCGCACTTTATTGAGTAACAAATCGAATGAAAGCTATGCTTTTGCTCAAATCCATAAACAATAGACGATTCGAAATTTAAAATTTCGGTGAAATAAAAATAAATCTGCCAACCTGGTTCCCCGGAAATAAAACTGTTCCACACAGAATTCAATTGAAAACGTCAGGAAAATGTAAAGATATGAAATGATTGTCATATATTTCCTTCTCACCGCAGAAATTCAGTAAAAAGACGAAGAGTAGGATCAAAGAATCGTCGAAAGCTTCTACTTTGTGCTTTGTCATGCGTAGGTAAGGTTAGTAATGTTACTCTCGATCCCTAGAAGAGTCAAAGTCAAAATATTTTTGTAGCTTTGCTGCCCGTGTCGTGATAACTATCAAATAAAATATAACTGAAAATGGAAGCGTATTCGTTTTTTATTTGTTGTCATAGCGCACGATAAAATAAACACGTCCTTGTTTGATTACTTACAAAAGCATTTGGTAATTCTACTTATTTGTTATAGTTCCTGGTAATCTTACAGTTTTATAACATCATTAAATTTTGTAGTGACTTGGTATAGTAATGTACTACCTATCTTTTCATTTAATTTTTATGAACAATTGTAATAACAACTATAGACCGAATGAGGACTTATGTATAAAAGGGTTCCGTTTTTTCCTTATCTTATTATTTGTTTTTTTTATTTTTTATGGAATCCATAAAAAATAAAAAAGCATTTAACATCTACTTGTAAAATATATATATCTATGTAAAATATTATGTTAAGTATAACAGTCATATTTGTACCTATCCATAATTCAACCCCCACTTAGTTTTAGTCATCATTTTCCTATTATTTTAATCCACAATAGTAT
The DNA here is from genome assembly GCA_944547425.1 of Eupithecia centaureata. Lineage (NCBI taxonomy): Eukaryota > Metazoa > Arthropoda > Insecta > Lepidoptera > Geometridae > Eupithecia > Eupithecia centaureata. The sequence continues at coordinate 4,777,240 of OX155684.1, read as the reverse complement.
CATGAAATTAAATTAAATTATTTAAATTGTGTAGAATATAGTAAACTTAATAACTGTTCTCATTTTATTTAGTATCTTTTTTGAGAATCTTGACATGTAACATGTGAATAACCAAATATCTTCGCCAACAACTGTTGGTACCAAAAATAGCCAATTCAAAAAGGTCCAAAACAAATCACCGCTTCTCTCAAACAGTTTAAAATGGCGGTAATATGTTCCAAGATACGATAGCACTCGGGGATGCCCCGGGGCGGACGGCAATAGTTTGGCCATTTGTCCAATGGATCGATCCTCGTAAAGCGACCACTTTGAGACAGAATAGCTATGATTCTTTAAAATCTTGTAGAAAACGCCCAAGGAAAGCAATGCTACTTTAAAGTACGAAACACACAGAAGCCGGAGGCGGAGCGGAGGCGATGGCGCGCGAGTTGTATTCTATTGAATCATATGAAAGCCTACACACCCACCGCAGGCGGTGACGGCGCGGTGCCATAGGAAAAACCGGCACGCCTTCGCCTCCGCTCCGCCTCCGGCTTCTGTGTGTTTCGAACTTAATATAGAAGACCTATGAGGTGCGATGGGCGAAGATCTGCAGGTTGCGGGTTCTATTCTCGCCTTTGACAATTGTTTATATGATCTATAAATATTTGTTCCGAGGTTCTGGGTGTTTTCTCTGTATAATACAAAAATTACTATCTATATAATGGTATAGTATACAGTCATCCAGTACCCATAACACAAGCTCTGCTTAGCTTTGGGCTAGATGATGCTGTGTGGATTGGTCTATCCACACAACATCATCTATAGTAAGTTTAACCTTAAGTTCTGGCTATAAAAATAGACAGAACTTAAGGTACCACAACTGTAGATATGAAGATAAGTTCATTGGAACTTCAAATAAAGCACCCAGTCAGTAAACGTACCTATACGTTACAGAGAAGAACTTACTGCGAAAGTTTTAATTGAACTTGGATAGTTTATGACCACTGTGGGTATACAGACTTTTAAAATAGCTCTACGTTTAAGGCTTGAAGTAGACAATACTGCGAATCTAATTGAGGATATTTACGCTCGACTCATTATTACTAGAAAGTATTCCAGTGACGGCTTGGATTTTTAGGAGTTTGTTATAATTATAAAGACTAGCTGTAGTTAGTCGTTTTGTTATTGTTTCAATAATGAAAACATGTAACTGGAAATAAAGTGCTCATCTAAAAAGTATTATAAACAAAACAAGCCAAGTTTCTTAAAGACCAGAGAAAATAGGTGTCTTCTGGGCCTTCGTGATACATCTTCGGCTACGTCTTCACTTACTATCAGGTAAAATTATGGTCAAACGATGGTCTATTGTTTATAAAAGAGATATACATACGATTTGACAATATTACAATATACAATCACCAGAAAACAAGTGGATCTGGCATAGAATAGTATTAGATGCACGCTTGCTAGTTATCCAACTCATGCTGAGGTAGAGCCAATTTTTTTACCAGACTTAGACGTCTTTATATAGGTATATATAGTGTTTTTACGTGATATTGTTTGTTAGTATTATTGTCTATCGATGTCATGTTTATTGATATCGGTAGTTTCTTTAGATCCAAAGACTTTGTAAGATTTTTATAACAATATGTAGCGTACCGGCTAAATATGGATGACGGTGATGATATTACATATTGTTCAGAGTTTGTTGGTATGAAAATAATAAATATGAAATGTTTTTACAGTTAGTTATTTATGAAATCGGGACCAATTCACAAATCAATTTTGAAAATTATAAAAGAGTCGAGCTAAAATTAATACCGTTTACTAGATTTATATTGCGATGTAGATGGTAACTGTTATTCACAGTCGGTTTGGTAACTTATTTTTATCGCTTAAGTTTTGACCGCAATAAAAGTTTATGCGACCTATCCAAACATTACTTCAAGAAGAATTTCAGAACATTAAAGTTCAAGCATAACGTTATAAACCATTTCGATTTATGTACATAAATGGACTTTTAAGGTTAAGTATACGCTAAATTGTCAACCCATGCGTGGAACAGAAGAATTTTTCGAACCATGAAAATTAAAAAATCGAATTAGCAGTAACACGGCGCACTACAGCAAATCTCGTTACGTAAAGTGCTTTAGGCAAACTGGGTGCAGGTATACCAATTACCTCTCCAACAACTTCAACTTTCAACTCTACCACTCAGACATAAGGAGTAAATTATCAGCACAGCCAATCATCTTACGTTGTAAACTGTACGTGCCGGTTTATGGGAGGAAAGCGCCAAAGCGGCCATGTTTGTACGGAATTATGACAATAAACGTATGCGTGATAACGGCCAAATTGCCTCCAATGAATACCGTAACGTGCTTGAGTGCTTGGAACAAATAGACTGAGTTTCGAGTTGATGCAAAAATATGATAAAAACTTAAGTGTTTAAGGTTGTGATTAAATTGAAAGAAGATTGCTTTTGATACAGGGGTACCTATTGTACACACGTCCCTTATGGGCACCAGTTATTTTTCATGTTATATCCATGTCTAAACGATGGGGGTTAATGGCATTTTTGTATAGTATAGTAATAAGATGTACTTACATCTTTACATGCATTTATTACAGCAGTACTTATATTTTTTATTTTATGTAACTACTGATATAATTATATGTACTTTATTTTTATTTAACAATCTACCTGTAAAATTAGAAACCTTGTAGGTATACTAAAAGCATTTCACTTTTTATATTTTAACGTGTCATGATAGACATGGATAGAAATTTGAGTGCCTGAACTCTAAATAAACGGTATTATATTATGTTTAGCCGCTCCTATTAAATTTTACTATCCCCATACCAGTTGTGAAAACATCAAAGCCACGGCGTGTCATACCATACACTCGGGTCTGGCATACACTCTGCAAATAGAAGGAATATTAATCAAACAAATGACAAACAAACAACTCCATTTCAACCGAGTCACTTGGTACCACGCCGCTGTCATAAATCACATCTAGGAACATGCTGGATGTGAATTTCTAATATTTTATTCAACGGATACCTTTATTTTGGACTGAAGTTTGTGCCAGGCAGTGGCCCGACCCGATGCCTTCATATAGGTTTTATTGGAGAATGTTAAATTCTTGCAGGCAAAATGTTTTACCTAGAACTTGAAGAAAAAAGTTTGTAATTTTAGAAGCGGTGAATTTAACGACGGGAACTAAATTTTAACGAGCCACAAGAGAAAATTTTAACGACTAATACTTCCTACAATGTAGGAAGTCCTAAAAATTTATTAAATGTTGGCCAAAATCAATGTGGATAACTTTTCCAGCTGTTGACAAAATATTGAAGTAAAGGGACTAAGTTAACACAATATTTCTTGTATTTTAGTTTAAATTATGATTTGTGTGTGAATGAGACATAGAACCTTTTTCTCTCTGACTGTACCCGTAGAAATGTGCCGATATAAATATGCATGCAGTCGCGCCTAGGCATTCATGCAACAGATAAACTTGAACGTGTGTGAATGGACGCTTTGCAACATTGTATCGCGTTTCATAAAAGCACGCCCTGTGTTAATGGGAAATGGAAATGGACCCGTATTTGCTAGATTTCATAGGCACCAATAACGTGTTCAGCGAGTATAACGTACATCAGTCATGTAGTATCTATTACACAAGATCTGCTTAGCTTGGGGCCAGATCGTGCTGTGTGGATTGTTCATTATTAATTTATTTATTTTATAGAATCTTTCACATCTTAGTAAATCCTGAAATGGTCACCTTTTCAGGAACAGTCACACGTCACGACAAAATATTGTCATACTCTTACCGCTGGATACTCAAACGTAATTCAGATGCAAAAGCACGTCTAAAGTGAGCATTGTTTTAAGATTTTCATTAAAAACTGTAAAAAAATTAAAACTCGAAACGTGCTTCAATTTGAGTTGCATTTCGAGTACCATTCAGGGGAAGTCTTACAAACTTTCCATCTCATTTGTGTGACTTGGGTAGATCGAAACGTGAAACGCAACGTTGCGTTACATGCATGCAATATAGTGAATAAGGCTACAGCGCCTGTTATGTACTATACCCGTTTATTGATTCCGAGTGGATAGTTTCATAAAATTGTGGTGCGCTCGTTAAATGTTATGAGCACGACCTTAACTGCTCAGTATCGGAGACCAGTTTGTGACAGTGCACTAATGAGAATTTGTGACATGTGTTAAGTCTCAAACATAATATCATAAAATTCAACCGACTTCAAAAAAGCAGGTTTTAAATTCGTCGGAGCCTATGCATTTCTTTTCACCGATTACTCGAATTTAAATTGTATCATATCATCTTCCACGCAGTATTAAAAAAAATTACAAAATCTGATATTTTTAAATCGTTGTTACTTTCGTTTACTTTTATACTCGAGAACACTTAAAAACTTATACAAGAAGTCGAATGTTAGAAACTCATTCAGTCATAGAGATGATATGTAAGCACTTAGCCTCTCTGCCTCTACGGTCAACAACTCATTGGTGTCGTCGTTCCCATACATAACGGGCCTAAACAGTTCGCGTAGAATAAAAACTATGTTTGATAAAAAACATAGGTATATTTTTATTCATACATTTTCATTGTATTCAGAACCTATATCAGTTATTTAGTGACCATTACAAAATCACTGATTAGTTTGGAGCTAGATGATGCGGTGTGAATTGTCCAGAATTATTTATTTCCTTGTCTATTCAAAACTTCAAGATGAAATATCGCTTTAATAACGTGATAATTTTATTCAACGAGGTCATTGGCATGCTCTCTTTAATGTTTTATGGCAAACGAAAAGTTAAATAAATTCTAGGAGATATTTATTTGATATATAAAAATTGTTACACTACTTTAAAATTGATAGTCTTGTTGATAGCTGTGATGGCAATTCTTCTTTAAATTGTATGATGAAAAATATTAGCACTATTTTACCTTCTCGGTCTCAGAAAATAAATATTTTACTTACATATTTAACCTCATTTTCAGGTTTATTTTACACAATTATACTGCAAAAATTCGGAATAGAATAGTAGAAGGTGACATAATGTACCTACTTTTTCATCTAACTGTAATTTTTTATACTAAATAAAAGATTTGAAAGTGAATAAAACTGACGAATTGGTCGAGCGTTGGGCCACTATCTCACTTAGGTAAGGTAATATATGGCCTAATGGAGCACGTTTTCCGAGAAGCAACTTATTCACTTTGGATTTGAAACCCTTGACTCCGAGGTCGAAATCTGGCAGGAAAATAGACGCAAGAAGCTCTGACCGTGCTTATTGTTAAGAATGAGTAGATTTTGATGCCGTCGACCTGGGCCCGAATTCCACTACATAAATCGCTTCACCATTTAAACAGTATCGTGTCAAAATGTCAGTGTTAAACTCTTTTTGGTTCTATTAGCACAAACTTTTTGAGGTTCATTCATAACTGTGACGATTACGTTTCTGACTACGAATTTGACATTCTAATTAAGAAAGTATCTTCAAGCGCAAAAAGTTTTAGAATATCAAAAGCACAAACGTCATTTTTATCATCTTGATTGAATGGCACTATTGAGACCTTTTTTTTGACATTAATGGAATTCTTCGGCCCCTGGGCCCAAATTCCACTAAATAAATCGCTTCACCATTTAAATAGCATCGTGTCAAAATGTCGAGGTTATTTCATAACTGTGACGATTATCTTTATAACTATCAATTTGACATTCTAATTATGAAAGTCTCTTTAAGCGCAAAAAATACCTAGAATACCAAGTGCACAAAAGTCATTTTCTAAATATATTCTATTCTTCTATTCATTTTCATCATCCTGATTGAATGGCATTATTGAGACCTTTGTTTTGAATTTAGTGGAAATGGCCCCAGGTATGGGTGGCATTATCATCTTCAGCATATAGGTACACTGGCTGGATACAGGTCTTCCCTGATAAGCCTTAATAACTTTTGTCATATGGGGGGTAATGCCCATAAGGGGATTTTGAATAATAAAAGAGATTATAAAGTGGCAGCCGCTATATGGATTACAAAAGTTGCTGGTGCCTAAGAGCAAGGCAATGTACCATAGTTAATTTTCTAAAGGGGATTATGGGCATTAACAAAGGCATTTTTAATAGGGTATGTGGTCCGATAAATACTCAACTTTTAGCTGTTTTAATTTAGTTAAGCTAGTTAAATTACTTTGCTACCTATATAGGTTATTATACCTATTTAAGTACACAGATTTTACAATACTAAGGTAGAGTGATATAAAAATTATACCCTATTTTCGTGGTCACATCATAATTTAAGGAAGATTTCATCTTGTTTGAAGTTCTTCAAAAAGTTATCCGATAAAGTTATTTTACACAATAACATGGTGGAAAAAGAAAATAGGAATAGCTATTTTTTGGATAAAATAGGTTTATATTAAGCATGATGGAAAAAATAAACTGAAGTTAATGAAGTTAAGAACAGTTTTAAGGAAAGTCGAAATGTGTAAATATCGGACTAAAAGGCTCAGAAGTCCAATGATCTGTATTGATCAGCATCATCGGACTACTGATACTAGGCGGTGGCTTGAGCATCTGTTTTATTTTTTATTATAAAAGAAAGTCTATGATTTACATATCTATAATATGACGTCTGTCGGGTCAACATGTAGTTATTAAAGATCAGGAATTTTAGCACCCAATAAACTATTTATAAATAAGAATTTTATTACGCTTCAGGACGTAGGTAATAAAATAATATAGCAAATGCCAATGCGTTTAGTTTTATCGATTGATTATATAATTCCTAAAAATCTATCGCAAGATAGCTGATAAATAAATTATCTTCTTATTCTTTTAAATATCATCACTACATAGTATAAAACAAAGTCGCTTTTTCTGTCCCTATTTCCCTTTGACTGCTTAAATCCTTAAAACTACGCAACGGATTTTGTTGCGGTTTTTTTAAAGATAGAGTGACTCAAGAGGAAGATTTATACGTATAATAAAACCGTGCGAAGCCGGGGCGGGTCGCTAGTAAAGTATACTTCATATTTATTTTTGATTGAATTCTTAATGAGGCAAAGACAGCTCATCAGTATTTTTTTGAATTTTTTGATATTTTTAGTGGAGGGTTTACCCAAGTGTAGATAACATTGACTTTAGAATGCAATGTTTCTAAGGCAAAGTGGAAACAAATAAACCTACATATAGTTAGTTAATAAGTAATGCTGGATAATCCACACATCATCAGCAGCAGTCACTAGATAAGCCGAGATTGTGTTATGAATGATTTACTACATATAATTCATTAAGCTTATGGTAAAACATCCAGAAACATGGAATAAATATTTGAAGATCGTCCAAACATTCATTAGTCTCAAAGCGAGAATCGAACCCACAACCTCCTGCATCGCAGATTGACCTTCGCCTTCCGCACAAAAACGGTGCGGTACAAGACAATAAAGAAAGTATTCTTAGCAGGCAGGCTTGGTATGCCAGTAGACACAAAAGAGCTTTAGCCAAAAGAATGCGACTACATCTCATATTCCTATTCATAGAGTGTTTTCGCGTGTGAGCTACAGCGCTTGAAAGCACTGTCTACTTATACATTAATTCATTTTTAGCTTCAAAATCAAGAAAATTATCTAATAGGCCTCCGTTCCGACAAACAGAGTATTTTTCCTATAAGTAACCTTTTTCTTATTGGCTGGCCTATTTCCGATATCTGATTCTAACTTAACCAAACCACACCAAAACATCTAGACATGTAGTTTATAACGCTGATAGGCGTGTAACTACCAGGAATACAGACGTTACGGGCGATGTCTGGAATCACGTCAGACAGAAATAACACTAACCTATTGTGCCCGTTCGTACATACATACATCACGGATCACCGACAATACACAGCTATATCTCATTGATAGGGCTGACAATAGCTTTGTCCGGAACAATGATTTTGTACTATTATTATGATTATGATAATACAAAATTATAGCCCAAAATACGTATCCGTTTCAGTATTGTCACTTGGATATGAATAACTCATCATCACATACATTGAATTATTATAATGTGTTGTAAATATTTTAAGGATTAGAGCAAGAGAAATAAAAAATGTGAAGTAGGTAAAGAGTTTTTAAAGTTGTATCTCAAATTATTTATTTCGTGGATTTGTTGGGTATGATGAGTGATTTTCCATAAAGGGTACGAAACCCCCAAACACAGGTCAGGCTATAATTAAAAGGGGATTTCCAAAGCTAATTAAAGATTGGTATCGATTTACTTAAAAAAATTAACAATTTTTATATCTTATGTTATGAGGTTGGATCATGAATCCAATTTTCGTCGCTCATGCAGCCAAATTATAAATAGGTAAAAAAGAACAAAAAATTTAAATATATTTTATATTTGTAAGTCAGGCAGGTTTATTTCACGAGAAGTAACCCCCCAAACAACACGTAACCTATTCTATCATACAAAATATGTGTTTCTAAGTGAGAGGCAACCCTAGTACGGATGCTTTGATCTGTTTGCAGTCAGGCCAGTCGATCGGTCCCGCCGATCATTCGGTATGCCGTTGAGCGCTCGACTTGTGTTGAAAACGACATTCTCTAAATGATCTTCGACGAAATAGGATGTAGAAACCTAGATATTACATTGTTCTATGACTGCGAGTTGCAGGTTCAAACCTTTTTCTATTACCAACCTTTTTGTTACACTGTTGGGTAAATACGACTCATGCCCGGCTAAGGCCGTGAACGGTTTTCTATAATTTAATATGATTCTGACCTACTTTACTTAATTAGTAAAGTAACAAAAGAAGTTCAAACTCGTGAATAGTATATTTCTGTAAAAAAATACATTTTCGTTTTACCAGGGTTTTTTTTAACTTGGTTACCTATTAATCTTTAATAACCTTAATTGAAAAATAACAAAACGACTAATTACAGCTAGTATTTACAATTATAGGGCTTTTTACATGTTTTTACTTTTACGTTGTCTTTATTTAGGTTTATTGATAATTTTGTTATATTATTCAGTTATTAAGACTTTTAATGAAAAAACACAGATAAAGCTTTCATGTTTTCAATAAGCACTAAGCAGTGCAACACTACGATAAGATAAATTCCGATGAAGGCACTCTAGATAAATTACGTCCAACAAAATGCCAACAACTCAAAAGAACTAATCCACAGCGGTATATGATGTCCACAGGAATGTCATTACTGTGTAAACGAAACTAGGAGGCATTCCATGGAAGGACATTCTTCTCTTAAGCTTCAGTGAAGAACTTGAGAATAACTTTAGTTTTAATATCCTGATAAGGTACTCTAATACAAATAAAAGTAAAAACTCGATCGTATGTTATACACGGTAAAAGATGCAGGTCAAAGATTATTATTTAGCACTTTAAATGAGTCAGTTGAAAGGTCTGACCTTGCTAGAATAGAATCCCAATGTTCCATTTAGGTTTCGTAAGCCAAAAATATAGTTGTTAATAAGTAAACTTTGGCGTAATTTAAGTTTCTTAGTGAATTCTATCAACAAGAAGGTTAAAGCTACGAAGAATGCATTATCCGACCTAAAGATAAACAAAACTTCTAAGCTCCTATCTTGGAGACCTTTAGAGAACTTAGCGACACTGTTTATCTTTAGCTGAATGCTTTCGTTAGCCAAGACTCTATCTAGCTTAAGAGCTAATCAAAATAATGGTTGTAGAAGCAGTTAATCTAAAATGCTTGCAGGACATTGCTAGGTCAGTATTTGCGTTCACTTTATGGGGTAATAAAGCTTAGTAGTGTATTTAAACGCTTATACTCTATCATCTCTGTGAAATTGTATATTTTGACATAATTTAAAATCAAAACTCATGCGAAGATATTGTATTTAGTTTATTTATCTAATGATTCCCGATTTCTCTTGGTCACACCGTAACTTCAGAGCGACTACTTTTCTAATACTATGGAACGAAAAAAAAGGGAAAAAATTGTGTGAGGTAGTTAATTGAACAATTTTATAAAACTATTACATTTACTTCTTTTACTTCGCAAGTTGGACATTTGATGTGCGTTTGATAAATTATATTAATTTGACAGACAAAAGCAAAATAATAGTCTAATATTTTTATATTTAAGACAGAACAACGTCTATTGATTCAGCTAGACTATTCATATTAGGTAAAGGAAAGTTTGGGTTGTTCACTGACTCTGACACAACTGAAAAAAACAATGATCAAAATAAATAATCTCAGACGTACTTAGTTATCAACATTGTATAATACAGAATCAATACGTGTCTGTTAAAGCTACAAAGGTCAAATGGCAATGGCAGATTGCAGAGATAGTTTGATGGATGACTGATTATAATTAAATCCGAACCAAGTGACCTGTATGACGTACTTATAAAATTAACGATATAGATTTACTCGATAGCTGAGTAGCTTGGTATCGTGGTCTGATGCAGGATTTCATAGTAATTTATAGTTTACTATGTGAAAATTGCCTGTGTGAAAATTGATGTGTTTACGGCATAAGTTATATCGCATACTTACTTACAAATTTAATAAAATCCTAAATTACTTAGTATAGGTATTATTGTAAAAAATATGGTATATTCATGATTTACTTTGTAAAGTATCTATTTTAATCTTTATTTTCACGACTTTTGGGTGAATAGAACTAGGCATATTTTTCCATAAGTAACCACTTTATAATTTTATTTCACACTTTCTTAACACACAATATTTTTTTTCATAGAAACATGACCCAACCCTGTTAAACCTTTTCAAAGGCGTTTTTTTTAAAGAAAGTATATGTACTATTCCAGAATCTAAAGTATATACATTCCAAGATTCAACAAAATCACACACACGCAAATTTTCACAGATATTACGCATTTATTAGGGCGCTATAGCGCTCATTGGGGGAGGCCTATGTCCAGCAGTGGAATAATATAGGTTGATGATGATGCATCTATTATGTCCAAGATATATATATAAAGATGCCCATTAAATAACTAATACCTTGAAGAAAAATAACTGTACCAAAATGTTTTGATCCTTTTGGAATCTTCTTCCATCTAATTTCAAAGCATTTTGAATTTCTACGATAATTAATTCGAAACAACAATACTGTTTCGGCTGTCGTTGATTGTTACACCGGCCAAAAGGCATAAATCAAATTAACGCTGTGGAATCTTCACGAAATAATGTTTTGATTTTAATCGTTTCTTGTGCCAGTCGGAAAATCAACCTACCGGAAATTTCATGACCTACTTTATTGGCAAACTGCACGCGTGATAATACCCAAAGAACGTAATAACCGGAACCCAAGTGATTAGGTTCTATGAGAGTACATAGCTCAATTTCGATGGATTTGGATGGATACTACCAATATCATACTAGTTTTTTTAATATAATAAACTAGCGACCCGCCCCGGCTTTGCACGGTTTTATTATAAGTATATAAACCATCCCCTTGAATCACTCTTTCTATTAAAAAAAACCACATCAAAATCCGTTGCGTAGTTTTAAAGATTTTAAAGATAAGATAAGAATTCAAAGAGACATAAAGACATAAGGACAGAAAAAGCGACTTTGTTTTATACTATGTAGTGATAATGCTGGACAATCCACACAACAATTTCTAAGTCTCAAGCTAAGCAGAGCTTGTTTTTTGGGTACTAGATGACCTATACTTAATACAATAAGTACATTAAATAGATGTTTTATACATAGAAAACACCTAGAACCTTAAAAAAATAACTTGCAAATCTTACAAGCATTTGTCCCAAAGCAGTAATCGTACACGCAACCTCCGTGACGCAGGTGGATCTTTACTTACCGCGCCATATCGGCCGTCATTTAATACATAAAGATATTAATAGAATGAATTATTGTAACACTTAATTGAGGTTATTTATTAAGGGGGATTCATACACGATCTTGTAATGAATGATGTGGCTGTGTTAGTAGGAAAAGTAAATATAATTTAAATTGTACTGCACAATGCAAAATCCTGCGGTCCGTAGTACAAATTTCAAAATTATCTAGAACACAGGTTTTAAAAGTACAACAATCGATATTAATAGACTTAGCATGACTCCCTGCCATTTGGGAGTGCTAAAATACTCCGAAAAATCTTTAATATTTTTTTTTTATATTCCTAAGGGAATTGACAATACCAAAAATTAGTGTATAAATAGATAAATGTCTAAATGAACCTAAAAACACGAGATGATGACGTGAAAGGCCCAGGATTAGATGCCCTGGACTGCTGCTGCATAAGAAAGGAGAAAAGGGAGGATTTGCCAACAACTGCTGGGCAAAAGTCTCACTTTTCTCTTCCTTATTGCGCCAAAAGTCTAATTTATATCCTCTCCTTTTACTTTTTTGTAGGCGTTACTGTCCCACTGGACCATAATACTTAAAAATAATAAGTTAAAGCAAAGTGCATCTGTCTACATTATACGCCAAAATTCCATTTAACTAAATGACAAATCATTTAATGCTGTACATTTTCCGCGGAAACTCGCTACTTACTATGCGCAATAGTGGTTTATTTTTTCGAGTGGGCGACTACTTATAAGTGACAGCTCCATCAAGAGCTAAAAGCTTTGGATTTGTGTGACTTGCAGAGTGGATCGCATGAGTGTTATCGTTTCGGTCTATATGATGCAAAGAGTTTGATTAAAATTATAGATTTCATAGGGAAAACCAAGCAATTAAAGCAGCTTTTATAAAAAATGATGAAATAGGAATATACGGCTTCAAAGGTTTTCAAGTAAGAAGACATAAAGATCACTATTTATTTGTAACAGATATTTGTAGGCTATGACGATTTCATAATGTTTCATTATTCATCATTCTAAAGCTTAGCTTTGCATATACGGGCACAAACAGAAGAAAGATAATAAAAACTTTAATTTAATATTTATTTTAATTTAATTTGATCTGCAAAAAAATCTACATTCGTAGGCCCTCTACGCCACCTTTACGGGTTCCGTAGAGGGTCTACGACCGTGCTACGAAATCTTAAAATGATTTACAAGACTAGGTAAGTTCTATCTTGTCTTTATCGGTACACAATAAGTCCACTGCTGAACATGCCCCCTCCCAAAGAAAACAAAAAAAAAGTCAGAAGGGAAGTAAGTACTAAAACCAGATAAAATAACGTCCTTGCTTAAAGGTAGGGTCATGACCTTTATGAAATCTATGACCTAGCGCTTTGTAGCTTGCACATCTATTTTAAATAGAACAATATTTGTGAGACGGATGTTTACAACTTACTGGTATAGAAATTCAGTAATGGATTTTCCGATGATTTTTCATATTTTTTCATGGATGACCTTTAATTTTAAACTAATCAACAAAGAATATTACAAGCAAATAGAAACACATAAGAACTAGTAATTACAATATTGTAGTAATTAAGATTACTGTAGACTGTGCATAAATAATCTAGCTAGAGGTAACTCAAACGATCTATGTCAATACATAAGCCGCTGACTGCTTTATCCGCTGTACCTCTATTGCTGTAGCTGATGCGCTACGCCAGATACTCACCAGCTCGTGGGACCAGATGCATCGATACATTTTTAAATACCTGGAGAGCGATGACTCCAAAGGGAGTAAATACGTCGGCTTTGTTGAGAGCTGCATATTGGATATTTATTTATGATTTGGATGATTTTAATTATAAAAAAAATACTTTTGATGACATCCACAAGGTGACTAGCTCTCACGTGAAGTCTAATATAGATGTTAGTTACAGTTATACTAGCTGTCTTCAATTCTTCAACAAACGTGTAGGTATGATTGGCGTTTTCACATGTTTAAGTAACATGCCTAATTTTGTTTTGATACAATTTCTATTTCTGAATATCCTTGAGAAAACCACTTCATTGATACACTAGCCGAGATTTCTGCTGTTTAATTTTGTGGCTTGTGTTGATGCGATAAGGTGAATATTGTATTTTTGATGGTATGTTGGTTTATATTAAAAAATACTATTTACTAAGCTTCAGTGTGAACTATTTCTTTAAATGTTATTACGACGTAACAGGATTTAAACAACCTCAAGAATTGCAACACTTTTACTCTCGTAAGGATTGTACCGCCTATATATCCGTGCCAAAAACGAGGCTTGATCTTAGATCCCCATTTTCAGTGATATAAAAATAAAAACTTAACACAAGTTGAGTGTTTTCTGTCTAGGCCAAATAAATCTCAACCATCTAATCCTAACTAAACCAAGGCTTTCGTGTCCTTATCTTTCAGAAATCCAGACTAAGGACATTCCAGCTCACATTTTCCGAATTTCCGTAGCTATATTCGATCAGCAAACAAAAAACAGCGCAAACAAAGACTTCAATCGCGGTGGTCCACAAAAGGCGATGCTCGATCAGTCCTCCTGGCTATAAACGCGGTAACAATGCCCAGATGATGGACATTGAAAATAGAACGTACTGTAAACACTGCCCGACAAAGCGTGGAGTTCTAGAGAGCTGGATGCATGGTTGGAAATTTATTCAGGGTTGATATTTAGTATTCCCACTATTATTATTAAGTAGTATTGAGTTAAAATAGATAAAGCTCGATGTTTGTTTGCTTACTGATAATTGGATTGCCGGGACTGATGAAGAGGAATGTTATTTAACTATTTACTTTCGTCGTAAAGTTTAATCCGTGGCTAATTGATGACGATTGATTTTAATCATGAAAATATAAAAAAAGAATAAACAAAATGTTGATATGTTGGCATTCATCGTTCGAAACGCTTCCTTTGATTGGATCTGCATCATTCCTATCGCCGCCGCTACCTGACCCGATCGGCGAGGGCATTGTATGACCGACGGTTCTTGCCATGTAGCAAAGATGTAAAGTTGACGTGGTGAGATTAACCAACTGATCTTTTGATATCCCTGTGACGTCATGCGGGCGATTATGCTGATATGGGCATGTTTTGACAGGTATGAAGTGTTTAGAAGTCTAGTTCGTTGCTTGAAGATTATCTTCTGAGAAGACGATCAATGATGCACAGATTCAACCTCTCCAAAAAACGCGTCTTGCGGCTTCTTTTGATACAACAGGCGGTGAAGTTTTGCCTGTTTGAAGTACTTGTGTCACGTGTTTTTTTTAGCAAGAGATTACGGTTTATAGAAATTTTCATTCAAAAATCAGTTAAAAAAAATCAATTTTTTTCATCGGTTTTGGACTCTACTCATGATGTTGAACCTCTGGTTTTAAGGATAAGACTGTTCATACTGTGACTGTAATACCCTGTATTAATATGTGAAATTGTCGCAAAATTTGCAATACAGACAGATTCTTCCTAAAATGATTGCTTAATCCAGCGTGGAAATATCCTCCCTCTAATATTTGTAGTTGCGTCACAGAAGTCGTTAATAATACCAAACTCATCAATAATCAACATTACTGAATAGTGTATGAGTATCAGTATCACGTTTCGATAGATTGCACGCTGCCAGCGTCGCTTTGTGTGTACTCACTGATTATGACAGTCCACTCAGCTCTATTTAGCCCCAACACTATATACACTGTATTTGATGTTGTTTCGCTCAACAACTAATACATTATACTAGTTTTCTAGCTAAATAACGCTATTGCGTGATTTCTGGTTTACCTATAGCTTGTAGTGTAAGAATGTTTTAGGCACAGGTCTAAAAACACATAATGCCTAGTGATACTCTTGTTACAAATAAAACAATGAAACCTATGAAATATTCACCCGCAATAATCTTAAGTCATCGTCAGGGAAGCTGAAAAATTATGATTGGTAGAGATATATGGTTCATAAATCATTGGCAACAGTGCAGTGAATTTCGTACTACTTACTGCTCTTATTGATCTTATCGATTTAGCAATTGATTTTGTTATGACATCAGTTTAAATATTTAGACAGCGTTTACGCTATTGAATTCTGATGTCATTGATCAGTTCCTACTTGGAATCACTTTCGTGACATTTTGTTTATTATTTCGCTTGCATATTTGGCATGCCATTCTAATTTGTGAAAGGACCCGTAAGTGCCTGTCAAAGAAATCTTTGAAATCTCCACAATATTTTTAATTATTGGCTTCATTCATTTATTTTTCACATTAAAAACAAGTAAAACCCTAGCAAGCTATTTTATAAAAAATACCCTCTCAATGGCCAATATTTTAAGTGAGTCGGGTTATATTCTCAAAGTTGTGTCGTTTGGCGTCCTGCCGAGTGGTCATGTCAGCTTCCTCTACTAGATTAGGTACAGTGCACAGTGATACCTGACCGCAATTCCATTTGAGTCACTCGTGGTAGTAAGTGAAGGACCTTCGGCTATTATTGTCAACAAGACTGAGGGTTAAAACGACCAACCACACTAAATGTATAGAACTATGGATGTACCTACGATTACCTACGAGTACCTACGATGTGACTATGAAGCAGTAACTGACTAACATAAGTCAAAACGTTACTTTATAAAAATCACACTGGTAAAGGCGCTTGGATGGAATATTATGTTCGTTACTTTGTATTGCCAAACTACTATAGTATCAGGCTGGAGTTTTGCTATAAATTTATCCAGGAATAATGCGAACGCCTTGGCTGTCAGAATGTTTAATCGATGTTGATCAGGTGTAAAATTGAAGGTGCAATGTGTCTGACCGCTTGCCTTATGTCGCCTCTGTGTTTAGATAGGTAAGCCTTCTATACCTTAGGGAGTCCAGCCAATTGGCAACGGACAACGGTTAAGTTTGTAAGGCGTATCACATACATACCAATGTGATTCGGAAACAGAACGAATATTTTATTTTCATGTTGCTTAACCCCTTATTTAATAAATCAGAAAATCAGTTTTGCAACTGTAAAAAGTAACGCACCTAAAGAAAAACAAGCGAGTTGAGAATCTCCTTTTTGAAGTGGGTGGAAAAAGAAGAGGCTGTGTGTATGTTTCTGCGGTTTCTCCGTCAATTATGGACCAGTTTTCATGATTCAGATTTTGGTTTTCTATAAAGCATATTATCGAAATAAATTTGACTGCCCGATGCTATTACAAAAAAAAGTGCTCATTTATAGAAATTCGAGATATTTTTTCGTTTTAATAATTAAATTACACAAGTAACTAAATATTTTCTGTACCGGGTGACAACACAACTCTACTCACGTTTACTAGTAATTTGGCTAGCATCAGTGACTTCCTTTGAACAATCGTACAATTTGACTAATTAAATTTTTTGTTTGTTATTGTTTTCTTTAGTGTGATTACTTTAAGTTTGGGTAATGTTAGGACTGACATACTTTTAAAAGAAAAAGGTCCTCAAAATAAAGAATATAAAAAAAACTTGGCCAGAGTTGATAGATACTTTTAGAAAATTAAAACGTCATCTTTCTGAGCTTCGTTTGTAAGTATTTAAAACTTTGAAATCTTTGCGAAGATCGTAACTTCTGCTCAGCTCAGGAATAAGATAAGTAAAGATAAAGTTCAAAGGTAGATACTAAGTTTCCTTTTAGCTTTAATGATACGTCACCGTTCGTTTGTAAGAATATCATGTTGCATTTTTTCTGGAATTACATATACTCACGACATGACTTTAAAACAGATTGTTACTTTCCATCAAAGATGCATAGGTTTCGCGAACAAAGTCTTTACTTGATGAGTTTATAATGTGAAGGTATGTTTTTTATGAGGGACTATACAACAAAGCATTCTATTAACGTTAACAATAGAAGAAAAGACCAAAAACATTTGAATTTGACTTATGCCATCGATATGTCTCGTGATCGTTAGTTATGGCAAACGTTTTTACTTCCGTACAAATACCTAGTCCAGTGGTACTTTTGACAAACGATTTCGCTAAGTCACTTATCAACTGCCTGAACTTCGTTTTGAGCAATGACATAATGGCTTCGTAGTGAATTCTAGTTGGCTAGGCCTAACCTAGTAACCTGAGGAAAAAGATGGCACAGTAAAAGTATAAAACTTTACACCGGTAAGACCAGTAGTGTACAGGTTAGTTGGCCGTTTATAGAATGAGCAACTTAAGGTTCACATTCTCAAACTCTGGACAGTAGTAGTGAAGTGAGCTTGACAAATCGGTCTACCCTCATATGCCATACATCTTCATTAATAAGCCCGCTATCCCACTGTAAGTCAAAGGCCTGCCTTTGTCTCTCCAGTCTTCGTGATACGTTATTGTTGAACAAAGAGTGGAGAGAGGGTTTTAACCAGGTTTTTTTCATATATAAGGTAGCAAAATAACATTTGTATTGTTCCAGTTCTCATAGTAAAATTTCATTCCGTTGCGTTCAGTAGTTCCGCTTAGTGGCGAGAAAATCAAACGAACAGCTGCTCTGCTTTGTCCCTTAATTCTGGAGAGATTTTGATTTTTTTTTTTGGTTTTTCATTAAAAATATTACCGAAATAAATGTAATTCCCCTTGAGTTTAGCATTATAATTTAAAAAATATTCCGTTCAGTTGTTTTGGCGTAAGAAATAAACGCACATCAATGCAAATTTATATTAACAGCTTGATGATTTTTTTCTTAAAATACACGTGTATGTACCATGAAGTGTGGTTTAGTCATGATCGCTTCTAAAAACCAAGGGGCATGCTTATACCTCTGTGGTAAACAATGCAGTGCAGACGCCCCTGCAAGGCCGTTTGTATTTCTCAATTTATAACCGTAGACTACGGAGCGGTCGGCTCGATCAAACAGTCTTTGAATATTAGTAGGTAGTGATCTAGTTTTGTAAGTAGACTCTACGAAGTACGTTTGGATAAAATAAATAAGGATAGACGATTCACGCAGCATTATAAGTTACCAGAGCTTTTGTTATGAGTACTAAATTACTGATGAACTTAATACAATACATTACAAAAATATGTATTATATCACAAATACTGTGTCACTGTAGATCGTACAAACACTTATGTAAAATTTTGATACAATACTTAGTATTTATGTAAAATTTTGTATATGTTTATCAGAAATCTAGTATTTATATCACAAGCTCTGCTAAGCTTGGGGTTAGATGATGATGTGTGGATTGTCCAGCATTTTTTTTTTTTTTTTATGTAATATTATCTTTATTAACAACGAAAATTACAAGCAAAGGAATAGAAAATTACAACTAGTATTTACAATTGAAACCATTGAGCTAACTGCAGACGGTTGCAAACAGTCTAAAGGTAGCTCAATTGATCCATGTCAATACCAGTCGGAAGCGTCCCCAAGACACTGGCTGCATTACCACGCTGTATGGCAATGCTGATGCGCTGAGCCAGATATTCACCAGCTCTCGGGTCACGCGTCGCATCGACCAGACGCTCAGATAATTTTTTTTAGCATTATTTTACAAAACTCATATTGAAAAAGAACATTCAAATTTAGTGATTATTAATAAATGTAAACATAGTAAATCGGTAGTCTAGTCGACACCAGCCTTTAGCTTTAGCTAGTTATTGTTATGATAGTTGATTTATTAGGTGAACATTTTGTATGAAAGCTGGTATCGCGTATTTCAATGAATCATCGTAACGACCGCGGATAAACAATCAAGATAAAGGTCAAGATTAGTTTGAACGTCTGTTTCTTAAAATATTTGGAATGTTTTAGTTTAAATTCTTTGCGATGCTTTAAAAACCCACGTTTGTGCCAGAAAGTGGGAGTGAGAGAAGTTTTTGATTTTTCTACCGACTTCAAAATAAGGAGCAGGTTCTCAATTCGACTGTACTTTCTTATATGAAAATCATATATTTTAAGGTGACTAGGTGAATATTTTTTAATTTTATTTAGGATTTAAAAATAAACACTTAAACAAGACACATTCTGTTGCTCCTGACCACCAATTTTCGTGGACCTTCTGTGTATCTCGAATTTGTAACAATAACATAAAAAGTCCACAAAAATCTGTTCCGTAAAACAAAAACCATTTTTGACCCCGAGCTCTCTTTAAAAGTAGCATTTCAGCCACTCTGGGTGAAAGACAGTGGCACAAAGCGCAGTAGTTACGGTGAGAGCAACCAACTGCGATGATGGGCCCTATTAGCTCTTGACGTGTGCCAGAACAATATCCAGCTACTAGCAGGCACTGACAGCTCATTGTAAACTCATCTTTATTTTGAGACTATTATGGTTGTTTAAGATTATTGCCTGTTGGACAAAAATACCCCGCCAAGGTAGAATTCGCATAGACCAAACTGCATAATTTTGGAGAAAAAAAAGATAAAAATATTTTTTTGTAAAGATATTGCCGAAGACTCTTCAAGGAGATCGATTTTTTTGTGCAGAATCCTATTTGTTTCGCATCGGAAACGAAACTAAGCAATCAAAACCTGAAGGATGTGTATTTTTTTACTTTTGTGTAATTAAGTGTAAATTTTAGATTAAGTTGGTACCCAGTAGGAAGCACTGATTGGAAAGTATTTAAACTTAGTTTTATAGAAAAAAGTAAAAGATTGTAGAATAAGCAATGTCAACTGAAAGTGAAACAATATTGTGAGACGAAAAAACTAGAAACTTTTTCCCAGACAATTCACACAACATTGTCTAGCCATAAGCTAAGCAGAGCTTAAGTATCTACCTGGCTACCTCATTCTACCCGCAGTTCAAAGCTCAATGCGCAATCCACCTAAGCTGAAGTTAGTCCAGCTTAAATCAGCTATCTAGTCTATTAATGTAAGAATAGACGATAAGACGCCACGGAAATTCGAAGCTAGTTTTGGTGATTGATTGAAAATATAGATGTATATTTTTCAGTGAACGGTAAGGGTAAATTTAACATAAAATTCTAAGGGCCTGTATGTCATGGCTAGAATACAGGACATAGCACATCATGTCTACGGTGGATTAGAATAAGCTATTCATAGCCTTGTACGATTCTCTTGCTTACCAAGAGTCTAGTGGATCAGTGAAAACTATTTTGGTTTGGCTACTTCGCAAGTAAGCAAAAAAATTACAAATTTCCGTGTAAAAACCGTTCAAGTACTATAATCGAATTGGTATGAAAATATACCCGCTGTCAAAGTACGAAAAATTGGTCTCTTTCCGAAAAACTTTACGGTAGAGGCGCTGCAAGATGCCAATATATGAAAAGAAACCTACACTTTTTTCATCATCGTAGACAAAAGCAGAACTCATACTGGTGAGCACCTATTACATAATGTTTTCCAATAATAATAAAAAATCCTATCCATTTACCATTACATTGTAGAAACTTTAATAGCTTGGTCTTTACCGACATGCAAATGTTACTCAATATAGGTACACCTACGTGTTTGTAGAGTATTACCCTAATGGGGTAATGGCGCCCATATTAATATATTAATGGAATCTGCTTTGACGTGTTGTTGATAATTGTAGAGCAGTCAGGAAGGTCTATCGATTTCTGTTATAAAGTTAAGTGAGCCATTTTTTTACACAGATTTTTTTTATTCCTCTGTTTTTATTCATTTTTTTACAGAAATTAAAATCAACTAACTCACGGTAAATTTTTTCAAGTCGAAAAATTTTTCAAAGTAAAAGTTAAACATAATATTATTATGTTATCTCAATAATTAAGAAAAAGAAAAATTAATAAAAATCCGGCATGAGACGGTACGTACAGTTACTCTACTTGAAACATTCCAATCCTACCTTTGCTGTAACAAACTAAAACAATGTTTTTTGATAATTTTTAACCCTTTAGCAACACAAAGGGTTAAAAATTATCAAAAAACGTTGTTGTTTTTATCATTATTTTTTCAGAATTTATTCTTCTGGCCTATACAGTTGAAATACTGTGTAAAAGATTTAAATTACTTTCTTATTGTGGGCAAGAAAGGTTAATCTAAATAAGAACAAGAGATAATCACTCCAAGTAATCTCTTTAACAAAATGAACAAGAAAACTTTGCCCCAGGAAGGAATGCAATAAGAGAAATTAAGCGAGATTGTGCTGTATCTATTTTAGTAGCTGAACTAGCAAAGTCGCAAGCAATTATACTGAAATGTTAGCCCGTTGTTCTATATTCTATTAGCTGCAAGTTTTACTATTTATCTGGAGACTGAACAGTTTTAATCCGCGAACACTAGCTTATAATATCACATGTTTTTAATAAATTTATAACCAAACAATCACACACTACAATATTATAATATAATTGCGACAGTTTGAATGGATGGATGTTTGTTACGTCTTGACGCCAAAACTACTAAATGAAATTTTGAATATTCGTATGTTATTTTAGGCATGTTATTATACATTGTCTATTTTTCATCAATGCTAATGTGGCTGGAGCCGTGGGGCGTAGCTAGTAAAATTATCATCAATTTTTGATCAAATCAAATCAAAATTATAATCAATGATTATTATGTGATGTGTGTGATTCCATTGCCTCTTTTTAGGATAAGTATAATTAAGGACTAAATATTTAAATAAGGCTTTGAAATAAATTATTATCTATCTATCTATGTATTTCAAAGAAAATTAATTAAATTAGTTCAAGATAAATACTCTTGCTATTTTAATTACGACATGGAATTCCCATTTTATTGTTGCCAATCAATTACAATTTTCAGTTCTACACGATCATTGAAAAGACTAAAAGTATACCAGAATATTTTCACTAATGAAAACTGACACGCGAATTTCAGAAGCTATATTCCATTTCAAATCCGTATTTTGGCATGTCAATTAATTTAGCTTCGCCCGGGAACATGGTGATTGATTATTGCAATAAATCATCAAAGTCACTTGATTAAAAGACCGCTAAAATGTTATTTTATGGATGTAGGAGAGGGGTGAATGGTTTGTAAGATCCAGATGAATGCTCGGAAAGTTACTGTCAGTAAAACTCAAGTTAAACTGTGATATTGTTCAATTTACCTCATAATTTAAGTGCAATTTAAAAAAAAATCAAAAAATAATGCTGGAAATCCACTCAATATTAGAAAAGATTAGAATAGAATAGAAAGTAAGCATAACTAGTGTTACGGGTACTAGACATACTATGCTTGAATACAATACAAAAGCTATGTTTTATTACATTTAAGTGTCTTGGGGACGCTTCCGACTGGTATTGACATGGATCAATTGAGCTACCTTTAGACTGTTTGCAACCGTCTGCGGTTAGCTCAATGGTTTCAATTGTAAATACTAGTTGTAATTTTCTATTCCTTTGCTTGTAATTTTCGTTGTTAATAAAGATTTATAGTATCATTAACTTAATAATTATACTAAATAATGGTGATCTCTGATCTCTGCTCTTCTCAGGTGCTTGTTTTTAACATTTCTCGCATACCTTACTTTTTTAAGAATACATAGTATAAGCTACGTATAAACCGAGTTCACGCACGCGAAACCAAAGACGGGAAGTTAGTATCACAGTAATACCATTTTCAGCTCGATAAACCCGAGTTACATAGCAGTGAAACCAGATACCCCGCCATAAATGTGGACTGTAAACCACCGGAACTGGCTGGGACTAATGTAAACGGTATTTTGTTACACTGTAGTCTTCAGTTTCCAGACGGTGCTTCGTTCAATCAAAGGCCTGATACGATCGACAAGGCGGCACAAGGTACCTATAAAATATGATTTCATCAGACCTGACGAGATTGGTAGTATTTAGCCACCTGATTGATGATCTTGATATTCGAAATAACTATTGAATAAAACATAATACCATCTTTATTAACAACGAAAATTACAATCAAGGAATAGAAAAAAATTAAACTTGTATAAACCATTGAGCTAACTACAGACGATTGCAAACAGTCTAGGTCAATTGATCCATGTCAATACCAGTCGGAAGCGTCCCCAAGACACTGGCTGCATTGCCACGCTGTACTATTTCAAATTCAAATTCAAAGTCCTTTATTTCATCTAGGCAGACTTAACAGGACTCTTGGATACGTCGGAAAGCTCATATAATTATCATCACTATTTTGAGCATAGGCACTACATAAGTACCTTCAATTACAATATTTTTCTTACTAGATGCGCCCCTTGGCTTCGCCCGTATGGAAATTTATTTGGCGAATTTAAAAAAAATATTGCTCGTCTCCAAAGGGTAGTTTCGTAAAAATTAAAAATCCGTGTCTAATTATTTACTTTGCAGTTTATTTATACCAAGTGATGAGGTAATCAAACCAAGGATTAATATTTTTCCATACAAACTTCACCAACCTATTTAACCCTTCAGAGGTTACAATTTTCAAATTTTTATAGCCTATAATATATATAATGTATAGTATGTACTATAATACTATATACAGTACTACATATAGTACTATAATAGTAAGATAACTATAGAAATATACACCCAGACCAAAAAAATTGGAAGTGCTTAGAAACAAACACAAATGACTAATTCAAATACTTCACACATCGTCTTCTAAAAAGAGTATGTGATCTTAGTTTCAGGAGTTTCAGTAATCATAATATGTCAACTACCGGCAAATCTTGAAGGTCTGCCAAATGGTATCCCCGACCGCCATGACAGCGGAAACATGTAGCTTGCAATGTCGTGTAAACAATCAAATGTATATTGATTAGCAGGGGTAAGTATATTAGGATATCCTAAATGGCGAATTAAAAACACGGTATCAGAAAAGCTCGAAAAGATAGCTTTACGTGTCATTTGAATAGAATAGAATAGAATAGAAAAATCATTTATTGCCTATAAATTTCTTAACCTAAACTAGAATTATAAACAATAATAAAAAAAAGTAATCATAGGCAAAGGGAGTAGATTCAGCTATGTGCTGCATGCAGAAACATGCGGCGCTGATTTTAAATCTACTCCCCTCGGGTAGGTGGTCACCGAGAAGTTATGTGATAGCGGGTTTAACCTAGGTAAGTTCTTACATTTACATGTTTACTTGTATAAGAAAGTTGCTTCTAATTTGTGCTCATTCCTTTACATAATATTTTTCCTATTTAATAGTGGAAGGTTTCCTACATAATACATTGTTATACTTATACAAACTGGGCTTATTACACACTAGTATGAATGTATTTGTGTGAAAGTTCACCTGAGGCTCCAGTCTCATGAGAGTCTGGGCAACCGGAGACCTTTTGAGTGTGTGTGTGTTTGTTTGAGGGTGTGTATGTGTTTTGTGAGGGAGTGTTAGTGTGCGTGAGTAATTTCTGTATAGAGTCGAGTCTTTATATACCTGTATAGAACTAACTATCTATATTATTGTAATTTATTGTGTTCGATTCACTGTTTTTAATTTTTTTTTTATTTATTACATCGCCTTTCTAATAATTTTATGTTCTACTGGAATTTAAGTCGTACTTACTTCAGTGTTAAACTTGCTTTTGTACATATTTTTAAATAGGTTTATGCAGTATTATATGAATTTAAAGGAATTACAAAAATAATAACGAGGGAGATAGATTAAAAAAATCAGCTTTATCGATCGCCTAGCAATTCGGCCTATTTTAAGCCATGCTTAAAGGCCCATAATAAAGATAAATCGTAGAAGTAATTAGTATCCGTCAAATTCCACTGCAAGATGATGATAGCTTCGTATCCAGTTGGCAGTTGTAATGGATACGAGCCATTTGCCATCACTACAAGAGTTGGTCTCTTCAATATGAGGATGATGTAACTGTCTATTGTTTTCAGTAAAAGTTGTCTTCAAATGTCTGCTATTTATTCCGCAGACAATAGTAACGCTGCGAGCAAAGCGCGTATAAAAGATACCCGCATAAGGGCTGTGGCCTGAATCCTCAAATGCAACCGGAGCGGTGGTTCACGCTTCATGTATTACTTACTTTTGTTTAAGCTTTTGCTTTAGGCTAGTTTCCAAGTTTAAATTTAGCGTAAACTTACGCGTATCCAGAGTAAGTTAGGTTACCCTGTAAAGGTAAAGGTTTTCAGCACGCGAACCGATTTCAAAGCTCACTTTGAACGTAGTGAGGTTATTAGAAGTTCTGATTTCAAATTCCAGGTATATATTTTGTGGGAACTTACTATTGTAATTGTATTGTGCGTCCTACCCGTAATGACCTACGGAGCTGAGACGTGGACACTCACGGTAGGGCTGGTCCACCAGTTCAAAGTCGCCAAGCGAGCTATGGAAAGAGCTATGCTCGGAGTCTCTCTGAAGGATAGAATTCGTAACGAATACATCCGACAGAGAACCAATGTTATCGACATAGCTCAAAGAATTAGCAAGCTGAAGTGGCAATGGGCCGGCCATATCTCGCGAAGAACCGACAACCGTTGGGGTAAACGTGTTCTTGAGTGGAGACCGCGACTCGGTAAACGTAGCGTAGGACGCCCTCCGGCCAGGTGGGATGACGATCTGCGAAAGACTGCTGGCAGATGCTGGATGCGTCAAGCTGAAGACAGGGCGCTATGGCGCTCATTGGGGGAGGCCTATGTCCAGCAGTGGACTAATATAGGTTGATGATAATGATGATGATGAACTATTGTAAGTCAAACTTTAAGCTTAATCTGATCTGCGATTGCGTTTGGAATGCAGAGTTAGTAACCAAAGAAGTCTCGCCGGTTAACACTTCATTTCTTTTTTGATATTTTTTTTTATTATTTTTATAAAAATTGTAATTATTAATTTTACTTTAATTACATAACTCTGAGCTTAATTTTTCAGTCTAAATTATAATTAAATTATTGATTTCATATTTATTTTTTTGAATAAGTACCTAAAGCCCTAATTGAAAAGGTTAGAATAAAGATCAAATACGTAAAATCCACGAGAACTCAACATAATTGAGATTAATATGTTTTTCGTATATTCTACACTTTGTCATTCAAAATAATTCGCTCCATCCCTTCCCAACACGGGAACCAACTCAGAGATTCGAGAAACTTTTCCATTCCACTCACAATTACCTAACATTACCAAGGAGATGGATATAAATTATTCATTTTGGAAAATCTCATCTAATTAACCTGTAAATTACAAGTCTTGAAGAATTAAATTAATAAAACTCTGAGGCTCTCTGGAGTTTTGAATAATGGATCTTAATAAAGTTGACATAGAACTTTGTATCCAATTGAGATTTATCTAGTCTAGTGCCTATCAAACAGTTTCATAATGCTCGGTAAACTGAGAAAGGCTTACTAGTGATTCTACTAAAATTACAGATATAACTTGTTTGGCTTTTACCTGTAGGCGACAGCAAAAACTCTTCTTGAGGCTTCTATAGATATAAGTCGTCAATTTTCTTTATCATGATTATAAATAACTGTTGTCTTATTTTTGTCATTACTCGAGGATAACTCATTAATTAATACAAAAAAGTACTCACGCGGGCCTTGCACCAATGAGATAATAAAAGCTGAACTTTTTTATTAGTCCTATACCTACTGGGGTAACCATATTCTTAGATAAGAGGCGATCTATCTGAATAAGATCGTTAAAAGGTTTGCCTTTTCATAGGCCTTTGTGGTTTTATAGAACGATTGTCCAAAATCCAACGCGATCTTGTTTTTCTAGAATTTATGTTTATTGACAAAACATTACATAATTCACTCTGAAAGCAATTGTTTTTTGTTATATCCCGATCCGGCGAGATTCGCAATCTTGAATAAATATTTCCGGCTAGCATCAATTTTCTCCCACCAAGGGTTTATGGATGTCAAAATAGCAAACAATCAATATCAACACCAACATCAAAATCAAAGACTTTATTTCTAAGAAACAAGGTTCAAATCTGAAGTGATATTTCGTCCGTGGTACTTGACTGGTGAGAAAAAATCGTCCATGTTACTTTTATTTATGGCAAGTCCTTTAGTTGAAGCCGACGATGTTTTGAGATATGTAAGCAATTTTTTGTAGGAGACTTGCAATGTTTTATATTTCATGTCTCGCCCTACTAATGACCGCTTTGTTGTTTTCAAATCTACTGACATTTTTCAAGTTAGTAAGAAACTGAACGAATTGGCAATCACATAAAAGGAAATAAAATTAGTATTGATTTCCCCATAAAATTTATTCCATTCAGCTTTTCCAGTATCTTTACGACCTACGTCATCGTTGAAACCATAATACCTTTCAATTGGTAGATCTATCTCGTATTTTATGACCCACTCGCTAAGTCATCAAGTCGTTACTCACAAATCTGCCTTTAGATAAGGGCTGCTCTACATCCGACTACCGTATTTATTCTGTGCTACCGTACTTTTAGCTTGTGTTGAAAAACTTTTTTGAAAATGTGTACACTGGTACTAACATTAAAATTAATAATATTGAACTTAGTAGGTACAGATGTAGGTACATTGTGGTTTTGAAAAACTTTTTCGGGAGCTCGATACTTAAATTTGAATTTAAACTATCTCGCTTACACATTTAAAAAAAGAATATTTTAGATAAAAATTTTTATCATGTAAGTATTACCAAGGAGGCCTCCGTCAAATCTCCAAAATAAAAGCCATTCGAAAATTAAAATGGTTTTCGTATAATACGAATGATACACAGATTCTAGCCAAAGGCATGAAACTATTCTGCCTCTATTCAGTAGAGGCGCTGTAAAGAGGACCAAATTTATGAAAAAAAGCGGTAACTTTTTTCGTCATCGCAAAATTAATGCTCAATGGGTATAAAGACGAACCTCCTCACCTCGGATTTGGAAGGGAAGATTTCAATGAATTTACAAAGTTTCAGTTGACTCCATGTCTAATTCAGCAGAAGGTAGAAACTTGGAAGATCGTCAGATTAGTAACGAGCGGCTTAGTCCGCGATACCGCCAACTGGGTCAGATACTTCCGCTCGCAGCTGACTGGCTCACTCTTGACAACAAGCATAGATTAACAAGCTAAATGCCACCTTATTTTTATTAACAGTGAATTTTCTTCTGCTTGTTTTAATATTTAAAAAGAAGCCAATATTGAACTCCAAAGTTCATGGAATGCAAATCACGCTTCATTTAAATTTGAATTAAGTACAGAATTAAATATTAAGACTAGTCTTTTTACTATTATCGCATACAACGATGGTGCACCAATTATGAAAATATTTTTATTTTGTTTAATAGCTCCCTTGTGGCTCTCTTGTGGTCCCATATAAAATTGATCAAGTTTTCATCAGTAGTTTCTGAAATATCCATAGTAATAAGTATTTTTTTACTTTGACTAAAAATATGAAGTTCTCAGTTTTGCTTTACATAATTTGAAATCAGATTTCATTTGCAAACACGCCAAATTATATCAATACCAACCATCGAATCTTCAGCTCAGTTGTATGTTGATGATTAAATTTCTACCATCAGAAACGTGATAGAGAAAATTACCGATGTATTTAAAAGCAGTGGTATGGAGCTCAGGACGGAAACTTATCTATAAACTACAGAGAGGAAGTGATAGCCCCGACCTCTGCAGCCTTCTCTGTAGCCATTCGTACCCGATTTAATATCAGGTTTATATAATCTAACGTCGTCGTCTATTGTTTTCCATACGTGTAGTTTTGAAGCCTATTTAGTTACAGGATGGTTTGAAACAATCTTGCTTGCAAATATTCTTTGCGCATTTACCCCACTTTTTCATTACAGCTTCTTTTATAATATAAAAATACTAAATTATTTATTGCCAGGTACAAGATCCATATAGGGAGTTAAATATAATAAACTATGGAAGGTATATCTGGGACTTTTGTATTTACAAATCAAAAGATCTGTGTATGTAATATAACATATCACTTATACAATTATGAGCCTAGTATGGGGCCATCGCACTAGACATTTTATTATGTAGGTAATCAGCTCCTAAAGACATGTATTATTTTAAGTTGCTAAGTAAATAGTTTTTTAATTGTATTTATAAATACCCATAACAGAGTTGCTTATTTTGTGGCTTGATGAACAATTGAATAAAATGATCCAGCATTCCCATAAAGTTAGCCTTATCCAGCAGTAGGATCCAACAAGCTGATTAATTATACTAGGTACGTACATACCAGACTTGTATGTACCTGGTATCAGATACCGTGTAGCAAATCCTATATAAAAAGCTTCAAATTTCGTTCGTTACGTTGCATTGTTACTTTTTTGGATGCCTTCGGCCATACGGAAATTAAAATTATTTTATTCGAATATTCGGAGGAACGGAATTCCATAAACAGAATAG
The DNA here is from genome assembly GCA_944547425.1 of Eupithecia centaureata. NCBI lineage: Eukaryota > Metazoa > Arthropoda > Insecta > Lepidoptera > Geometridae > Eupithecia > Eupithecia centaureata. Next base: position 4,747,157 of record OX155684.1, on the reverse strand, counting down.
GTCCATATTCAGAGTGAAACAAGAAAAAAAACATTTAAATGTTTAGTTCAATTTGTGTATATTCCTTGATTGTAATTTTCTTTTAATAAAGACTTTTAAATGCTGCAAGAAAATTCGGATTACGTAGCTGTTGCGCAAATTCTCTTAGATTATGGGATATTTGGGCAGAAATCGGAGCAACAGTCTCACTTTCGGTTGTAGGGCGGTCGGAATATTCTTTATTCCTGACAGTGCCAACCGTAACCGCTCACAAGACTATTGAACCAATTTTGGCCCAAAAGCCCCATAAGGGGGGATCGGGCGACAGTTTATTATAATCAGAAATTTTAAAAGCTGGATTTACTATTGTGGTTAGGCAACAGTAGAAAAGCATTGTTAAAAATCAGATAAAAGATATTTGCATCAAAACTCATGTAAATTCTCATAAAGTTTTCACACGTTGTATAAAATCCCAAAAAGCGTTTCATTGTTATCACTTTTCGTAGACCCTTTCTGAGTTTCGCGCCATTGTTGAACTTTTTACACGGTGGTCAGCTGGCCGCAGGATAAATTAGGACGAAAAAGGTAGAATAAGTGACGAAAGTATATTTTTTGGTGGCATCCCCAGCTAAGCTTTAGTGCAAAAACCAGATGTGATACGTAAATCGTATAAAAAGAGGACTGAATACAATATATGGTAAATCGATGATTTTCTGCCAATAAGTATTTTGGACAGAGTATTAGTTTTCAGACCGAAACCTATTAATGTTCGAGTTACGACTAACAAATCATCTTTTTGCTTATTCTCCTTTCACAGTGTGGCCTCACTACATTCAGCTTGCACAATGTATTAAGTTATCTAGTAACAAAACAGAAGCTTTGCTTAGCTTACATTTGACGATGTTGTGTGGATTGTACAGCATGGTTAATTTATAGGAAATTCATCAGAAATATAAAGCTCTTAAAAAGTATATCAAATCTTATAGTTCTTATATCTTATCACAATCTTAGAATCTTGCCAACCTTTATCAAATATACACCTACCTATTCTATTTCATTTTATGACCCCTCTACGTCAATAATTCAATATGAGGCCTGAAGTGACCTCTTCAAAGGCCTGCAGTGCTGTGCACTTGGCAAAGTTAGATTACCGTGGAACTACCAATTCAAATAGGTAGAGTACCTATGAAACCAATTGGTTTCATAGGTACTCTATCATATATCATGGAATTCCATGTGAAATGTTATTACCAAGCTGTAATAATTTTATATGAGGTGAACCTAACAAGTTTGATTTTCCAAACTAGGCCAGAATTTGGTCAGAACCTCTGGAACTCTGCGGTTTATTAAAATAAATTACGTTTTGATTCGTGAGTTATTTGTTTCCTCTAATTCAGTTTCTTAATTATTTGTGTTTTATTGTAATACCTACACAGTATTTTGAAAATGCATTTGCGCCTTGTAAAAAATGAAGGCTCTATCCCTCTTCTAACAATGTGAAATCTAATTCTTATACTATTCGAGGAAATGGCTGTAACATGCCCTCGTGAAGTCAATAACTTTGTAAAAAATACTAGTAAGAATTCAATCTATCTCGCTTAAAATAAACAACCTAACCTATAGGTTAGCACGTTTAGCGTGACATGAATAAAATAACCCGCTTCACTGACTTCGTTACCAAGGTTCCTCTTTACACAGCATTTTTATTTTTACATCACCTATGGAGCTAAAATAAAAATACAGCACCGCTGTTTTCAGTTTTCACTACAAAAACCTTCATTATTTTTATCTAAGTACTTAAAAATGTGAGAACAGAGAGAAAAAAGCTTTTGTGGAATATAGAGTTGTGAAATTCATTTTAATTCAGCGTTGTAATATGGAAGCATGAAACAGAACCGTAAATAAATACCTCTTTACCAGACCAAAGTAAAAGCAAATCAAACACATTAGTATAATGTACTATAAGATTCCACCAAAAATCCCTTGACGTCTTGTGCTTGTCTGTACATTACAAACTTATGTGCCACTTAAAGAAAGGGACAATGGTATAAGCACAGCCTATCTGTATTTACTTATACGTGTTTCCCATGCCGCTTTTTTATTTATCTTTGGATTAGCTTAAAGACTCGATCTGTTTGCGTCAGAATTTTTTGTGCTACACTTACTCGGAAAGGGGTTTTCTTTTCAACCACGAAGCAGAAAAATGTCATTACTGTCGTACTAGTACTTGACAGTCAACTCTCTGGGAATTTTAACGTGCTGATATAGACAGAAACCCAGTGAAAATCCTATAATACATTCTTACTATCATTAACGTTAAAACTAAGGACTAATAAGAAACTAAACTACTACGAAAGGCATAATTAGATTAAAAATATTCAAAACCTATGAAATTTTCGGGTTGTGAAGCTTAAACAAAGCAATAGGTAATATGTATACCTACTCGAGAGAACGTAATATTCCTAACTCGTGTGTGTTAAGAATTTGCAGAAATTTGAGTCTTAACACATGGAGATGTCATTTTATGGCATCCTCGTTGGAGTTTTATATAAAGCTCTAGTATAATATTCACTATAATATCACTTCTCCCCTTAGTGTACAATGTTCGGATAAAAACTTCATTTATTTCATGGCTAGGCTTGCTCATAGAACTTTATTGCTTAATTACATGCGAGACGCGAGATGAGAATTTATAAAAGCCATTGAATCAACATTTTGAATGTAGGTCTGTAGGTATCCTACGTTTTTCTTATAACATTGATACTTTATTCCATAAAACAAAACTTTTTCCCGGAAATTATGGTAAAGAGGTAAAGAGAATGGAGTGATATAACGGATATTTGTTTCCGGAAATTTAGTTTATGGTATGCGAATATCGGAGGGTGACTCGATGCTCGCAGTTTTATGAATCCTTGTGACACGATATGCGTACGTTATGAATTCATTTTCGAGGAAGGAATTCAATATAATTGCCAATTATTGCATTTTTGTAGGAAGTTCAGTTTGTTATCTACTTTGTATGTTGACTGAGGCATAGTCAATTTACATTATGACGGCCATGTAAATAGAAAATAAAATTAGGATAGCAAAAACATTTTCATGATCAGATAATTGATGTTACAAAATACCAAAACCGTACCGTTTAAGGCTGCTTATTTGTCAAAAAGTTCATAAGAAACTATGTGATTGCTGTCATTTTAAACAAAAATACTTCTTTTCAACATCCGCTGCAAAGGTAAATGTGAAACGTAAACATTTAGTTATAGTTGATGTAAACTATTAAAAAACCGAAAATAGGCAATTAAGGCCTCACGAAAGCATGCGTATTTAATGGCTTAAGCATAAATTTGATCCAGCTGGTAATCATTTGACCCCATCTTCCTTTCCCATACACGCCTCCTTACAAAGCTTCAGCGCGATCTTCAGACTTCATAGCATTGTGTACATCATAATCACTACGGAACGAGATAAGGAGTCTGTCCCACTTACATCTGCGAGACTGAATACTGAATGTGCCTGTCTTGTCTTTTGTTGAGTCACATCTTCTTTCTCTTTCTGTCTGTAATATTCTCTCGCAGACTCATGCTTCGAGAATTTTACCGATAATTTCATTCGTTTAAATCAGCTTTCAAAATTGTTCTGTATTTAATAAATATCTGTTTATTGTATTATGTATAATATGGACTCTGTCCTGGTACCGATTGTACATTAGAAAACAAAAAAAGGTTTCGTATCTTTTGATACATTTTGCGCCTTTCAGAGTCTACCACATAGAGAGGACGTAATTTTCGTAGTTTGATAGCAGTATAATAGTTTCATACTTGTAGGCTACTAGAATCTTTGTTTCATACGAACTCGATTATAAAAACATAAGAAATTAAACGAGTTTTATGGAAAATAAAAAATGTGATAACCAATTATGAATGTCTTCAATACCCATAACACTCTGGACCCTGCTTCAAAACATTACCTTTTTTCAGTATTGTTTGAGAGATTTGAAGTAAGCCGTTTTCACGGAATATTGTATTTGTCCCATTATTTTATTGTAGGTACGTGTAAGCGAGATAGAAGTCAGAATCTATTGACTCTTGAAAACTTTTTTCTATGTATTAAGTACACTTCTTCTGGGCCCAAATTCCACGAAATAAATCGCTTCACCATTTAAATAGTATCGTGTCAAAATGTCAGTGTTGAACTCTTCTTGGTATTCTACTACCACAAACTTTTAGAGATTTATCCACAGCTGTGACGATTACGTTTATGACTACCAATTTGACATTCTAATTAGGAAAGTCTCTTCAAGCGCAAAAAATAGTAGAATACCAAATGCACAAACGTCATTTTAATCATCTTGATTGAATGGCACTATTGAGACCTTTGTTTTGAATTTAATGGTATTCAGGCCCTGTGTTGTACAGTTATCTAGTACCCTTTACAGAAGCACAGCATACTTTGAGCCTAGATGAAGCTGAGAGGATGGTCCGAAATCGGCATAGGTACGTCAGAATGAGCAAAACAGTTGGTACTTAGTCGTTAAAAAGTTTACATGTTTTTATAAGCATACAGCATGCCCATCTAGCCATAGAAAAAGGAGGTACATAGGTACCATTTTTTCCGCTTATGGATGTAATGTATTTATAAATCAGATAAAAACTGTTACGGATTCAATTTTAACCATATTTTCCAGTAGGTACTTACCGAAATAAGAAGGCTCTTAAAGTAATTAACGTGCCTTTGGTAATGAGAGTTTCTTTCTCGAAATCGACCTGACAGTCTTAGGAGCTGTTCTTATTTCTTTGAATTTAACTAATTATTTCTTTGAGTGGACTGCTGAATTTTAATAAGGTGGAATTCCTTTAACATTTTAATTATGGGATTTTAGTTCCTTTCGCATCTATGACTGTATTCACTAAAAAATGTACTCAACCTGAATTTCTATAATTAATGCATCTGTAGGTCCGCATCGCTGCGAACTACATAGTTTTTAGTCCTAAAAGGACTCGAATAGTTTCTGACATAGTTATGTAAGTAACTATGATCTCAGCTTTTCACAACATATTTTTTCTTAAAGTACCTATGAAAGTAACTATACTTTTAGTCCATATCAAACATCGTATGTAATATAGGTAGTATGTAAGTAACTATCATCATCATCATCATCATCATCAACCTATATTAGTCCACTGCTGGACATAGGCCTCCCCCAATGAGCGCCATTGCGCCCTGTCTTCAGCTTGACGCATCCAGCATCTGCCAGCAGTCTTTCGCAGATCGTCATCCCACCTGGCCGGAGGGCGTCCTACGCTACGTTTACCGAGTCGCGGTCTCCACTCAAGAACACGTTTACCCCAACGGTTGTCGGTTCTTCGCGAGATATGGCCGGCCCATTGCCACTTCAGCTTGCTAATTCTTTGAGCTATGTCGATAACTTTGGTTCTCTGTCGGATGTATTCGTTACGAATTCTATCCTTCAGAGAGACTCCGAGCATAGCTCTTTCCATAGCTCGCTGGGCGACTTTGAACTGGTGGACCAGCCCTACCGTGAGTGTCCACGTCTCTGCTCCGTAGGTCATTACGGGTAGGACGCACTGATTGAAAACTTTCGTTTTCAAACATTGCGGTATGGATGAAGAGAAGACTTGACGTAGTTTCCCAAATGCTGCCCAGCCTAGCTGGATCCTCCTCTTGGCCTCCTTCTCAAAATTGTTTTTACCTAGTTGTACAATCTGCCCAAGGTAAGTATACTCGGAAACAATTTCAAGAAGGTGACCATCAACGACTATCGGTCCCGGAACAATGTGGCCATTGATCATGACTTTGGTTTTATCCAAATTCATGCCAAGACCGATACATCGCGAGGCTGAAGCTAGGCCGTCCAGCATGTGGGTCAGCTCCTCTAGCGACTCCGCCATTACGACTATGTCATCAGCGAATCGAAGGTGTGAGATGTAATCGCCGTTTATGTTAATGCCCTTACCTTTCCAGTCCAGCGTCTTAAACATATCCTCCAGTGCGCTCGTGAACAGTTTCGGGGATATGACATCCCCCTGTCTCACTCCTCTGCGCAATTGGATAGGTTTAGACTGCTGGTCCTGTACTTGGACACTCATAGTGGCAGCTTCATAGAGACACCTCAGCACTTCGATGTAACGATAGTCTACTTGGCATCGCTGTAAGGATTCCAGAACAGCCCAGGTTTCAACGGAGTCAAAGGCTTTCTCATAGTCCACAAAAGCGAGACACAGGGGCTGATTATACTCTTCGGACTTCTGTATAATCTGCCTCACTGTGTGTATGTGGTCTATGGTGCCATATCCTCCGCGGAACCCAGCCTGTTCCGGTGGCTGGAACTCGTCAAGTCTCCTGGCGAGACGATTCGTGATCACTCGTGAGAACAGCTTATAGATGTGGCTCAGGAGTGTGATGGGTCTGTAATTTTTAAGGAGAGTTTTATCACCCTTCTTAAAAAAGAGCACCACCAAACTCCTGCTCCACATCTTAGGAGTTCTCCCACTGTGGAGGACGGTATTGAAGAGGTGTTGTAGCTCCTGTATAACGGAGGCTCCTCCTGCCTTCAGAAGCTCTGAAGTTATACCGTCCTCACCGGGGGCTTTTCCATTTTTAAGCTGCCTCAAAGCTAACACGATTTCGTCTTGACTGATGTCTGGCAGTTCGTCGGTGTAGTGGCGTGTCAGGGTGGCTCTAGAATCAAGGTCGTCTCGTCGGGAACGAGGGGCATGTGCAGTGTACAGACGGCCATAAAAATCCTCTATAGTATAGTAATATCCTATATATATATAAGTAACTATATATTTAGTTAAAAAATCGTAAATAAGCGTAAAAGAAACTATGCATTTAGTTTACATAAGCGTAAAAGAAACTATGCATTTAGTCCTTTTAAAAAACCCTCACTCTCAAGAAATTTCTTGAGAAATTTCCTCTTTAAGGGATGAAAAGTTGCGGTTCCTTCAACGTAAAAAAGGTACGTAGTTAAGCCATGTAGTCATAAAATAAATCAAAAGTTCTGTAGATCCCCAATTAACTTTAGATATCTAAGTTAATAAAAAAAACGATGTGATTAAGTTTTAGAAAAGAACAAAAACTTTTATCTCACCTTTTGTAAAGACTCGTCGGTTCTTAATCAAACTTTCTAATTTTTATCACTGCACACTTCACTTAAACTTTCAATTAGTATGCGAGCACTGAGATCTGAAACAATGAAGGATATTGATTAGTTTTTGAGTTATCTTAATGTTCGTACAACTTCAAAAAGATGGACGTTCTCAAATCCTCTGTATTCTTTTATAAGTGACAGCTCGAGGTGAACTAATTTTGATGATTCTTTTTTATTTGAAAGCCGGTGCTTCTCATGGTGGTCCCATATAAATTTGATCAAGATCTGACTAGTAGATTTGAGTTTTTTTTCATAATGCATAAATACTAACATAAAGAAAATACTTATTTATTTGACATTATAAAATAATATAAATTCTTGTATCTTGTTTAATTTTTCTTAAATTAATTATTTTATATCTTACAATTCAGCAGTTAGCTTAAAGTTTAAAACCAAACACTAACTAGCCTCAAAAAAATTGTTATATATATAGCGTAAAGGTCCAGACCTACAGTCGGTCTAAGAATAATAATAATCCTACTAATATTATAAACCCGAAAGTTTGTAAGTAGGGATGGATAGATGGATGGATGTTTGTTACTCTTTCACCTAAAAATACTGAACGGATCTGGCTGAAATTTGGCAGAGTTTAGAGTTTAGTTTAGAAATTTTCAGATTGTAGTCTGGAATGGCACATATGTAGGATATTTATATTTTATCCCGGAATTCCGGCGGGAACGGGAATTACGTGGGTGAAACCGCGGGGCGCTCCTAGTAAATAATATAAACTTTAGCGTTCAAGAGAGCTGCTCAAAGCTAAAACGTACTATAAATAAGGAACGAATTCCTTATTTCATATACAATTGGCACCAATTTATTTCTAACTATTAGATGCTAATGCTACAGTTTCCACTAATTCCCAATCAATAATCGTAATCCATCGATCGACATTGTACTGAGCGTATTTACAGAGCAATTTGTCCAGCACTCCAGAACTGTATTGATGCCAAATGGCCGGCGATATGAAATACCTGAGTTATGCATTGTTCCAGTTCTATTTACATTCGGAACTCGTGCGTACATTCCTTTCTCTAATATATTGATATTCGTATGGCATTCGGCGAATTTTATTTTTATTTAACTTTTAGTAAAACCTAGGCAAGTGTTCTGCAAGCAGAGAATCCTAAAACATCCACAGGCCAAATAACTTCCAAATTACAAAATTTTTATTAAGTATTTTGCAAACATGGGATACAAGGATGGAAGGATCGATGGAAGTAACATTAGATAAGGTAAGTTCAGGTAAGCGGTGTTTTGCCTTAGATTAAATATTTCAGATAAGCAGTGTTTTGCCCTAAATTTAGGGCATGCAAATAGGTATTATTATTAAAACGTAATTAATTAATAATTATTTATTAATCATTCTCCAATATTTATATTATTTCAATATTTCGAGAGCTGATGAGTATCTAGCGCAGAGCATCAGCATTCCCATAAAGCGTGGTAATGCAGCCAGTGTCTTGGGAACGATTCCAACTGGCGATTGACACTCGTTGAGCCACTTCTAGACTGTTTGCAACTGTAAGCAGTTAGCTCAATTGTTTCAATTGTTAATACTAGTTTTAAGTAGTTTACTTACCAATTTTTATCTTAGTTGGTATTTCCAAAAACTTGCTTTATCTCTATAATGCGTCTTATTCAAAAAGAACCCTTAAAGTAAAGGGCTGTGAAATCCGTTAAATATTTGAGGTAATAAACCCAAACGGGGGACATAAGCCTCCGTCGGGCTGAGGGCCGGCCCGTGATCCATCAATCAGACCCATCGGTTACCTATTGGTCACAGATTCTCCATTTATTAGGTGGACAGCTGCTTTTCCTTACGATTTTTTAGCCGTTTTTATTAGATTTAATGTGAAGAAATCAAATTTATATCCTAACTTAGAATAGTAATCGTATCTAAGTTTAATTTTCAGAAGCATTCGGTACTTAATGAACAATCACGAACACCTAAACCGTACAATACAAGAATGATTCATTGTACATCAACTCATGCAGTAAAAAAGACATTAGGTACATGAGACATAAGTGGTATAATGGGTGGCTTTATCGTTACCACAGATTCCACGGAAGACCAACAACATAGCATAATTATTATGGCATAAGTGCTGAGTCGTGATGGATTTTTTCAAACTTTTTTAGTATTATGAATCTTGTATTTTGGTTTCACTATTATATAATTGTATAATTTGTATAACCCTCCCCGTTTATATGCGGGAAAACTTCATTCAACCTATTTCCCTAATAATCCGACAACATTTAGGTAGGTAAACGTATAAACTGAATATAGGTCCACAAATACGATATCCCACTCAACTTGTCATAACAAGAGCTAAGTGAATTACTCATGAAATAGTCGTGAATGCATTGTTTGCCGCGCGTCAATAACGCAGAGTAGCGGATAGCGGCTTACAGCGACCTTGATGTGGCAGGCGCCTGTAGCTGCAATATATAATCTGTGGCAATGCTCTAAATAACAACTGAAAATCTGTTCTTTCTTTAAACCAGACGCAGAGCCATAATCAAGAAGTTGAATTTGAAATCTGTTTTTGGATTTATTGCGTAAATACCGTAAATATAACACAATTTTTGTCGACTACCAAGTACCAATTGTATAGGTAGGTAGGTACTAAAAGGTCTAGAAACCTTAAGAAATAGAGATATTGATTTACTGATTTACCTACATAGGAAGTCCCAAAGATTTTTGACTCTATCTCTATCTCTATGGTTACTTGAACTCGTAGCGCCATTGGAGCGCATTCGCGTACTTATTGAGGAAAAAATATTCGGGTTTAAGTCCCGTCAAAGTTGATAATTTTTTTGGGATAATACATCTCAGCTAGCATTAGGCAAATAATCATGATTCCAAAATGTAATTCCATAATTCCTAAGTTATTGGTTTTTATAGTGTTTACTCGGACTTAAGATAATAAGTTAGTGTAGGTTTTAACGTTCAGGAAATCGTAATTTTGACCTTTAAAATATTGGAATCGAAACAGATATCAAACGAAACCATTTCTGTTAGACTTTGAATCAAAGAGACCTTTTGCTTGTCAATAGAAAAATGCCTGTGTTCTGTAAAAAATGTCAGATGATGAGAAATTACCTGTCGAGAAGGTCTCAAGATGGTTTCCGGCGATATGAAACATCTGACATTGATATCATTTAGGTACGCTTTACTTCTCAGCATTGAAGTAAGATCAGATACTGAAATCTGAGATAAACCTTGAACCTTTATAACTTTAAGCCTGTTCTCAAGAAGATTAGGGAGGGGTTAGATAATCTGTTTGAAACATTTCTCCAATCAGAAGCGCTTTGAAACACCATGTTTGTTTTGTTTGTGTGAACACACATTAATGTGAACGTGAGTCCATAAAGTTCTGTGATACTCAAACTGATACACATCTATGTGATTATTTTACCTTCTGTCCAACAATCCTATCCATCCACGGTTAGTGAAGAGTTACAAAATCGGCAATTATCACATTATTCGTAATTGTTTTTTTTGCTTTTAAGTGAAGTGTTCAATGAAGAAATTATATTTTCTGTACAGATCATGACATGAAAGGTATCTATTAACGTATATACTACCAACTGCATACCACATTTCCGCATATATGTCGTGGCTTAGACGTAAAAGGTCATCTGTGTAGTCTCGCGCTCTTTCTTAGCGGGGTTTAATAGACGGGATATATGTCACTATTTAGTCGATATAGTGCTTTAAAGCCTTGAAAGTCACGGATATGTTCAAAAGAAATGAATACAAAGGAATAATGTTAGATAAAACGCAGCATCATCTAGCCCAAAGCTAAGCAGAGCCGTGTTTACATAAATAAGCATTTTTTATTTTACATGGAAAAGTCACGGAATAATACTGAATATGCTGAACGAATAGTTCTGAATCACCACAGAGGTCGTCTGTTAAATTTTATTAGAGGTTAACTACAGATTCATTTTCTCTAACACATTCGTAGAAATCTTTTCCGATTGTTCTTCGTTTAAAGTCGTAATAATAAACATGCGTTAGGTCGTGATAATAAACAAGGCGCCTATTCATAGAACAATGTATACAAATCACAGTTTGAACTCTGTTTATGAGCCTCAGTGGCAGATAGACGCGCAGTCGATCTGCTTCCGGCGAGTCATGGACATCCGTCATTCCATCCATTCCGTGACGTCACGTCAAGCCAATCATTCGGAAACTTTTAGCAAATACGCACAGATATTGATGGGATAATATTGAACTGACGTGAACGGTGATGTGTTAATTAACAATGTTCGAATTTCAAAGCGAAATGTTTTAAAAAAGGTGAATCGTGTTTTTCCGGTGTAATATCGCAAATCGGTGCTTCAATCAAGGGTTAAAGTTGTGCAAAAGCTTTTAGCTGAGCATACACAACATCATTTAGATAGCACTCGACCCGTGTTTATACATTTTAAATGAAAAAGGTTGTATTACAAAGTTTAAATTACTATTACAGGGTACATTTAAACTCACAATCGTGTAAGGGTAGTGTAGGACCTACATTTATTTGAAAATTATCCAAAGTTTTTGTTCCTGTAACTAAGCTCACAAATCATTCAAATTCAACAAACACTGTATCAAATAGAGAATATGCTACGTCTACTAAGTTCATTTAACATTACAATCCTCAAATTTAGGGAGATTAGGTATGTGAAATTTATCATCTTGCAAATGGAAATGAACATCCCGGGGCTTACACTGCAAGACGAGACTTGATTTGCACACAGCAGCGCTAATGGAGTTAGTTTTTTGTTTGTTTTATCTAGTTGTTTTTTACCTTCTACATACCTTGGTAGGTAATAGTTTCTTTATTTTGAAAAAGGTTGAAATTTTTGTATGGCATACAGAGTCCGTCATTTATAAAAAAATTCGGCGGCCAGTGATGAAACGCATGCCAATCGACAGAGTACCTAAATGTTACAAACCGATTTTTTTTAGATATTAGACCTCGTATTTTCAAAATGGCGACTAGTAGGGATGCAAACGATGATTGATGCTCATTTTTTGATGACTGTGTTGTTCAAAAACCGTGAACAAAATTAATGTTTGCGCTGAACTGGAAAGATTTATTGTGGACCAGAAAAAAAAAAGTAAAAATTTTTTGAAGATGAACTCATTTCAACTTATCGAAATATTGTTGGATAAGCTGAAATGTTATAAAACACGTTGTTATAAAACTTGCTTATTGGAGCTTAGTGTATAAAACTCGGACCAATTTGTCCAAGCTAGAACTATGATTAGACAGCATACCTACAACCTTCATCAAATAGTAAAATCGTTCAGAGCTTGATAGAGTCATATAAAAACTACCGTAGTTTGACGAATTCATTTTTAATGTGAACTAGTACGGTTCTTAGACTAGTATTTAACCCTCTCGTATTAATAATGGACTCTACATTTTATATCACTGCATTAACGTATTTTTTTTTAAATAAAAGATTAATTTTGTTTGCATCACGTATTAATTGTTAATGTTATTAAAACTTCAACAGTAAACTAATATAGGTTAATGATAATTATGATTGAAATAATAGTTCTACGGATTAAATTTCTAGATAAAAAATAGAGCAATCTACTGGATGGTAAATGTGTAACCTATTATTTTACTTTAGGAACTGAAAATTCACAACATTATTGAATAAAAATCCTTTGTGAATGTCACAGTTAAATTTGCAACAAAGCCCATAATTAAAGTAAAATTAAATTAAATCTCAAAAGAGAATTTTATGCCGCGTTCCATTTAAGAGCCCAGATATTAAACGACAAAAAGTTCCTTTAAAGTGCTTGTTTCAGATGTCGTCATAATTTCGCCGGATGTTTCATGAAAAGTTTTACTCTGTCATTATAAAATTTTATTTAGACCATGGGAAATGTTTTCGAGGAGGTCACGCATAGATTTTTTTTTAAATCATGGTTATAGCTATACATAAAAGTTTTCAGTTTGTACTTATTGTAAGTTCTCAGACAGCCTTTGATCCATTTTAACCCATTTTAAGAGTCGTTTTGAAATAACCTGAAACACGCGTGTTCCTATTTTTTTGACATGGTATTCTAAACATTTTTTTACAAACCACACTACGCATTAAATAAATTCATCCAAACATTTTATCTCTTTGCACCCTTTTAGAGGCTGAATTTTGAGAAATCAAGTCTTAGTGAGTGGTTTTTCTAGAAAACGAAGCTATTTTCCAAATTTCAACTTTCTAGCTGCAGAGGTTTCGTCTCTATGATGATCTATCAGGTAAATCAGGTTAAGCTCTTTTATACATTTAGAAGAAGATGCATGCTGCATTGTTCAGATATATTGAGTTCCATGCGAATCACCTAGTATATTCAATATAGGTGAGAATTTACTGCAGCCAACATTTGGTGCGCATGATTTGGTAGAAATAAACCTACTTATGAGTATTATAGATCAGATATTAGATACAAATAGGTACATTCCTTAACATCGGAATGTGCTACGATATCACAATTCACGGGGATCTGTTGCTAATTCTAGATAACCTAAAAGCTTTAATGGCATTGGCATGCATAGTTTTGGATCATGCTTAGTCTCAGATTTAAATAAAACCTAAGAGTATTGCCTTACGTTCACGTAATAACTGTGCTGGGATTAGATGGTAATGGTAATGGGACGTTATCATACAGTAGTCAGCAAGAGAAGAAGAAGAGAGAAGTACGAACTATGGAATATAAAACAGAAATAAACAATAAAACAGTATATAGTAAATAAAGTATGCAGTATATAATAAATAAAATAAGGATAAACAGAGATCGAAATAAATACATTTTGATCTGTTCATTCGTATCATGAGAACGTGAACGCCATTCTAGAATGCGATAATTATTAAGACTGTAACTAGAAATAAAGGTTGTTCACACATAAAATTAAATAAGGATGAAAAATATCTTGCTTCAGTATTTTTTCCAAAAGCCTCTCAAACTTTCCTTACTCCTAAAACAATTATTGTGTATATACGAGTATATAGTGTATAATTAAATAGATAATATTATACCTCTGCTATGCTTGTGCTATGTGTTTTCTCAAAGGACCATCTAGCTACATCTCTAACCCTAGCCCCAAGCTAGTACTATGGGGTACTACTAGATGACTGGTTAATGATTATACTTAATACAATAAAATTACATACACATAAATATATTTTTATAATACATAGAAAACACCTAAAACCCCAGAACAAATATTTGTAGATAGTCGAACAGTAGTCCCAAGGCGGGAATCGAATCCGCAACCTTCTGCGTCGCAGGCGAACCTTCGCCCATTGCTCCACATCATCAGTCGTACACAGCTTATTAGTTCTGCTCAATGCACCGCTAAGTGGTCTATAGTGCAATTTATAACTGTGAAGAGTTGATTGCTGGAAGCCAGCTCAATGTTGTTTTACATTGTTGTAAATTAAAGTTTAGCAATATCAAAGTGGGGTGCATTGTTTAAATTGTTCATAGAATCCTTTTTTACTATTCTTTTGAAATGAAAAGCCGGTGTTTTACGTAAATAATTTATATAAAAACCTTTCGTTTGCCCGTACAGTAATAACCTTTAAGCATAAAATATTCGGTTACAATTTTCAAACCCGTATACTGATGTGGACATTTCATTGTAATGTATTTTCTCTCATTATGATTTGTGTAACAATGTTACAAAGAAAAACTTTGCGTCTGGCCTCTCCCAGAGCGTTCTTTCGCTACTTGATTATTTAATGTGCCAGAAAAAGAAATGTCGTTTTAATTTAACAGGGCCCGGAACTTTTATTTTTCTCGTTTGCAAAGTAACGAAGAAACAATTTGTTTAATTCAACTGGTTTATCTTGTTTTAAGTAAACTAAACATAAAACATTCCCCCTGTTTTGTTAATTATAATATTAAGATTTTAATGCTTAGAAAATTATATAGGTTTTATAAGAGCCACATCTTCAATACACCCAGCTCATTGACACGCAATTGCAATTTCATACGTCCATATCACAGAGACTCTGTAATGTCTCCGTAACATTGTCAAAATAGAGACAATTCCACGTTTCCATTCCGATACTAATGTCCGTTAAATCCAGGTCCCAAAGCTCCGTCACGCCCAGGTCTACATGAAGTACAAAACGAAGACTTATTCACTCCCGAATAGCACAATTCATCATTGAGATAGCTCCTTTAAACCCCATATTCGTGGGTCCAATGGCGCAGAAGCGAGACATATCGAGATTCGGGTCTCTTATTGAATTTTTCATGCTCGCAATATTTTCCGGGTCGAGTGAAAGGATGCGGTGAGGTACTTAATAGGCACATTCAACTGATATTACTCTCTGAGCCATACCGTTTCGCTACGGCTCTTGAGATAATTGACAAGAATTTCGAGTCAATATTAATGAGATAGGCTCTTAGACCCTTGGGATGGTTCAGTAGATTTTATTATGTCGGTATACGAAGTAATTTTCATGTGTAAACATATAAATAATGAACAAAATTTATTAATTTCAACAATTTCCATTGTCAAACTACCCTCGGTTTTGCACATTTTAGAATAAATGCGTAAATTTGATTTGATGATTTACTTTTTACGCCCAAAAACGTAGAAGTAGAATATATTGAAAAATGAATCTGGTTAAACTGAACCTTTACCCAATGAGTTAAGATATATCTACGATTTTGATCTACTTAGTTCAGGAGACAACTTGACTCCACCCAACAAGTCGAGTGGAAATCTCGGACCCGATCTCAACACTATCATGATGGAAATTTGACTAAGCATCCTCGTCTATCGCAAAGGAAAGACACCCTTAATTGAAGGTAATAAGATTTTATTCACCAAAAAGCCGTAGTCTTGGATATTTCAGCTCAATCGGTAGCTTATTTCCTAATTTAGTTAATGGAGTGTTTCGATTTTTGATGAATGCGGGCTACCTTTGAGAGGGATTTTCTTATAGAAATGTGCCTTCAAATAAAACATTACCTAAGTACTAAGGGTAAAACATTATAGGTAGAAAGAATACTAGTCAGTCTAGTTTCGTCTGATAAATAAAAATAAAAACTACCCGAATATAAATAAATATGCGACTCGGCAAACAGGACGCCCCCCGGCCGAAAAGCTTCAGACTGGATGCGGCAAGCTGAAGACGTGGCGCTATGGCGCCCATTACAGGAGGTCTATGTCCAGCTGGGGACTAATTAGTATCTTGCACTTAATGTAAGATCCTAATTAAATGTTCATCAAAATACTACATCAAAGTAGTAGCTAAGCAAACTGTTCCCCTGTAACACAGCTACATTGTAGCTACCGCATGTGACAGTGTTCCAACTCCATTGTAACACACATTATTTTTTAATAAACGTTTTGCATTTGTAAGTACCTACAGAGTTAGTTAGTCTATTTTTAAGAGTCCTTTCTTCAAGAAGTAAGAGTCTATTCAGGGCTATTGTCAATGACGGACTCGCTTTATCGCCACATCTCGAATGACTTTGGCCAAAGCTATCATCAGTTCCCGCAAACCACGGCAATCCGTTAAAGGCTAATAAAACCAACATTTCCCTACTTTATGATTTGTAAACATTGACTCTTGATTGTAACTACAACAGTTCATACCAACTAGTTATAAATCTGTGCTTCTCTTGACCCGGAAACCTTGTTCACTGTTCAGAAAATAACTCCAATAAATTTTTGAAGCATTCTCATACGAAACGAATCTGGTCATTGTTCGGATTTGGACGGAGTAATAAACTGTTGGCTCTGTTCTTTGGAATTATATTTTTATAGGAAAGTATCTATGTACAAGCTAGTACATAAATAAACACAAACAGCAATGTCTAGCCCGAAGCTATGCATAGAGTTATCTATTTTTATATTCTATGTTTTCAAATAAGCACTTATTTTATTTAAAAAGCTTATCTAAAACCGTGATTCAGTTTGTCTGAAAGCTTCTTAGACCAGAGTTTACCAAAGGACAGTCGAACAGTTATCACTCATCAGCTTCATCGATTTAGCACTTAATAATTATTATTTAGTTTAGTAAGAATTTGAAACTGACTGAACTCTGAAGAACACTGACCCTAGTCTCTATTTAATATGAAAGGAACCTGTTTACCTACGTGAGTTAGGTAGGAGGTAGGTACCTTACAGAATTATTTGTAAAAATCCTTGCTAGCAATTCGCTTAGTGGGTAATTTAAAACTATAATCTAATTAACTTTGACATTCTACATCTAAACATTCTACTTCTTATGGGCACTACTAGATAACTGATTAACATTTTCAAGACACATAAAAGATTATCACGGTTTTGATGATAAGTTTTTTTACTACTTTTTTTCGTTAACCTTTATTGTTCCACTGCTTTCCTTCTTTTTTCATTAGTTAGAGCAAGGAAATTATATTTTATTATCAGATTTTACAAAGCTTTTATATATTTTCTAAATCATTTATCCAAAAAATACGTAATATTCTGTATTGCAGAAAAACACACAGAACAAAAGATCTGAAAATGGTACGTTAGGTACGTACCATCTATCTACAATAACTTTGAGACATTTTTATCGCTCTATCCATCACAAACGTTTGATACCTGAGCGTTTGCAAATGCTATAAATAAAATAATACAAGCCAGCACATCGGTTGTTTTATCTTTTTTTCATTGAACACTATAAGTCACGTAAGAAACATTCATGACACGACATGTTATTCTTTACCAGGTGATTTATTATGAAATTTAATAGTAGGTTTCTACGGAAAGTTGAGGATAGGCCGGTGTGTTTGCTGTTCGCATTACAACATCGATTCTATAAATTTTTATACCTTATAAACTTTTATTTTAATACTTTATATTGCATGATAAGAAAAGGTAAGACCCATGATATTATAAAGCATGTAATTTTTAAAGCATGTAATTTTAAAAACATACTCTACTGCACTAAAATGTCCTTAATATAAAAATTCATAGTCATTTATTGGTCAAACTATAAACTGTACCAGCTTTATCAAGTATTTGAAGTATCCTTACATTCATATATTTCTATTTAGGAACGTGTCTAATCAACAAACTGAGAAAGGTATGTGTAATCTAAACTATTAAGTTAATTATATCTTTAAATTGAAAAGTAAATTTAAAATAGAAATGCACAAAGAAACAAGTTAAATATAGAACTTTGAAAAAAAAAGAAACTGTATCTGTATCCAACTGCATTCTATGCCTAGAAAATACGTAATAGTTGAACGAAGGTTTATTTTTAGAATTCCGTAACCTTTCTGTTATCAATATAGATTCTTCAGGCCTGATTTATAGTCTGTTGTAGGTAGATATCTTGCATAAGTGCAAAGGTGAAGTTACTTGATGTTAATTCTGATATTTTTATAAATAAATATTATATCTCTCTCATGCAAATGATTCTGATGGACGAATATTGCTATAACACAGTAAATATGAAAACAATTTTTGATTTTCATCAGCTTTCAGAATAAATCTCAGCACAATTCGCGCATTCAACTCATTAGCTTTGCACAAAGAACGGAATATCGGAAATTATGGCATTTTCCTGTTTGAGTACTACGTATTTTTATTGTTTTTGCTCATTTGCTTAATTAAGTATTTTTACAAAAATAATGGAAAAGTTTGCTTATAATCTTTACTTATGGTACCTAATTAACCGCAGATACTCATTTGTTCGTACAATAGATACCTACACCTAGCCATTTGATAGATACTTATAGTTAATTTGTATGCCTAAAAATCATCTAAAAAGTTTCGATGCGAAAGAAAAAGGCTAGATTGTCGAATCTAGTTTTTATTTTGGTATGATTAATGACGCTATATAATTATTCTTTAGCGTCTCTCAAGAGTTATCCAGCTTCTTCCTCAGATACAGATATTTTAAGCTCACTTTAACATGAATCGAGTGGATGTTATGGTTATTAATAATTCTTTAAGCAATTGAGTAACGAGAGTGTTTTAGAGGTTATTCTGGTAAACATCAACGAAAAGAGGTCATGGTGATTATCCAATAACTCATGTTATTATAAACATTATTGGCCGATACCTTCATATTTGAACATAATACAGTATTTTTTCAACTATGGTTGTCCCAAAATTTAAAGATAACATGGTTATTAACAATAAAGTCACGGGATATTAACCATGATTTGAGTTTTTTCTGGTATGCAACATTTGCAAAAATCAAAGAAGTAATGTAATAACCGAGCGGCGGCGAGGCGCTCAGATACCGACAATGTAGAGCGTAGTGATCGAGTTGCGTTCGAAAATGAAACCGGTGGTATTGGTCATGCTCGCAAGATGAAAAATGAGGGTAGATCGATATATCTGCCAATAAAAACTCACTCGCAGTGACTTAGTTCTTCCGTGATATGGCGCATGAAACTGTACCGAAACATCGGAACGCTCATAACAACTCAAATACAGTGAACAAAAATAACCCTCTTCTATAATTTTGACTTCTGGTATTCGTTTTAAAATAAAGATAGGTCAAAAGATTTTTAAGTGGGTTTTTCTTTCAGTCCCTCACACGATTTCTAATAAATACACAAATGCAATAGGAAAACTACGGCATCCACTCAGAAAAAATGACGTCTACTTAAAAACAATGGTAACCACTCAAACTCTCCTTCTCAAACGTCTTGGCTATCAACAATTTTAATGTCACTTGCAGCTTTTCTACAATGAAAGAGACCAGTAACAGCACACAAAGACATGAGGACATCTCCCAGCTTTTACGACTTTGAACGAGATGAAACCCAGCTGAGCCAAGTACTAAAACATATATTATTATAAAACTTTCAAGGACTAAGCCTCAATCATATTCAGGTCAACGCAAGGCTGATGAGTTCGACTCACCTATTACTAAGTTCTGAGCTTTATGTCCCCTAATCTGTTGTCCGAACATGGATTTTAACGACTGAATATTTTATAAAGGCATATGAGGCTATATGAGAAATATCTATATTTAATTTCTCTTTTGCTCGATAAATTCAGGGCTGGTTTTTACCCTGGAGCAGCCTGATTCGCCGCAAGGCGGGAGAGCTTTTCAAAGCAAAATGGTTACGTACTTATTTAGATTTCAGAGCTTACAAATGTATTAACTCCCTGAACAAACCAGCCTTCATATTCGCGTTGGAGTTGGAATGAGCAATTTTTTATTTGCGATTTCATAAATATTGGTATAAGCACGGGGTACACGTTCTTCGTATTTGTTTTTGTACAAGACGATTTAACGCTTGCCTGCGGTTTTATTCGCTCACAAAAATAACGATCATTTATAATTCGTAAAACCTGAAATCGACTAAGTATATAAATTGTCTATTAAGCATAAAATTCATATTCAACAAAGTACAAAAAGTAGAAATGAAAGCTTAATAAGATCTACTTCGTGTCCATCCCACGGTGGCTTGGAAGAGATCGCCCTTAGCGTGAAGATCATCCATCCACTGTACAACTTTGTTATCTATCTTTTCCTCTATTTTTTCTTCTTGGTGTGCAATAAAGTATTTCTTCTACCAATCTATGTAAATAGCATGGCTTGTCTGTATTTTTTATATTTAGTAGCTCTAATTAGACAGGACGCTATAGAGCTCATTAGGAACCCGTTAACGAACATAGGCTTCGCCTAATATAATTATCGTATCAAACAATTGTTTGATACGGTGGTTGAAGATGATGATAAAACCAGGTGAGAATTTTGTATTCAGTTAAACCTAACAAGGCTTTAAAGTAACCAAACCAAATTGAATGCCATATTTTTACTTTAATACATCATTCAATCTTTGGCTAGATACAACCTAAATTCTAGGTAGTCCGATACCGTAGACACAAGAATGTCTAAAATCTCTACGAACGATTTGGATTATTACAAATGCGTGAGCGTTCTTCTGTGTTTTCTTTTCCCGTAGCATCAATAAACGAATGGATCGTAGTTTTGTAGCGTGTATATTTAGTACCAAAGCTGCTTCGTGGGCCATTAAAGTACATTAGAACTGGAATTATTGCCTATCTCAAAATTTTATTGCTCAGTTACACATCTCGTTGGTACGTGACCGCAAATATTAAAATTCTTGGGCTACATGGAGTATAAATTAAAGTAAGTACATACGCAAAACGTCTTTATTTTTTTAACGCTAATTTATTTAAGATCTTACCAAACTTCTCATAGAATGTGATCGGAATGCTGGCTCTTACTTCGGTCAACGAATTAGCATTGGCTTTCAACGTGGCAATGCTTCTAGCGTTCTGGGTAGGTACTCTGTTTTCTGGTGACGGCTTAGATTTTTGGGAGTTTGATTTAAGTGTAAATACTAGTTGTAATTTATTGTTTTGTTATTGTTTTAGTTAATAATAAAATAGTAATACATATACAGAAAATATGCATGCATTATTTTGTTTGGTCACCGTAGATCTGGCGCCCGAACTTTATTTCATTTATTTCATTTTTTTGATCTGCGAGATCAAGACTAATTCATAAATAAAACACATGCGGATTTCTTTGTTTTTGATGCAGGCACATTATTTAATAACACGTAATATTGGATAAAGAGTTTGAGGGTTTTAATTTTTTTTAACCCAACCTGAATTTATTTTTAATTATTACAATTCGCATGAAGAAGTCATCATTAAGAGATGAAACTTTGGTGTAACATAAATTTCAATCGTAGCTTACCCAGTCAGGAAAACATTATGAACATGATAGGAGATCTAGATTTGATGTGGATAAAAAAAATGTTTTATAGAACGTTAAGAAGTCCCTGTAATATATTTATTTTTATCTGTTACGCACCATAGCACAAGGAAGTTACCGCAAGTGATTAAATTTTACAAGTTTTGGCGTAGGCGCGGCGAGTGGGTCGATCCATACTGTGCACAGTTCTCTTAAATCTTCGAGGTTCAACCACTTCAGATGTACATTTTGTAAACAGTTGGTACGGTCTTAGTATCTTTTTGTTGCTGCCCGTGCATCCCATACATGTTGTACAAAGATTTGGTAAATCCTAGAATCTTCTGGACCCACTACATAATCCAATGTTCTCAAGTGCTGTTCACCATTTCTGTCACAGTTTGTTTATCTTAGTCCTGTTAAATCATGATCTTTATGACTTTTCAAAAAAAAGGACAAACAATAAAAGACTTAGAAGTGTTTTACACTACTACAAAAAAAATATCCAAGTGACTTGCAAAAATTGTGTAAATTAATTTTAACGAATTGTCTACGAATTAATTTTAACGAATTGTCTGAACTATTAAAATAACTATTATTTGTGGCAAAAAAAGGCTTAATATAATAATAAGATTATTCTATCAGATTATTTCGAGGATTAAAATGTTTGGGACGAGTTGTGCTCCAACTAACAACCTGCCAAGGTAAAGATTTCTTGACTCTTTACCTTAAAAAACATTGAAGTCAACAAAAAGTTTTTGTTTTATAATTTTATGACGTGTAGAAAGAGTCCTATAAGGTCTAAAGGAATTCCGATCTTGAATCTTATCCTAAGGAAGGAAGGGACGGCTACACGAATTTTTTACTCGGACTAGAATCAAGTAACATTGTTTGACACGCAAATTCTGATAAAGATGTTTGCTTAAAAAGTGTGTTGTGAAGGCCAGGATAAGTTATAGGGTAGTAAAACGGGGTGAATAGAGACTCAAGGACTGAATAGACATGGACAAAATACTGGAGCAAAAACTTCCTTTTGCAGAGGTCAGATCCACTGACACAGGAGGTGAAGTAACGGACTGAGGATACTTCTACTGCTACCAGCTAGGTAGTGTCTATTCACCCTAGAGTCTCTATTCATCCCATCTTACGGTAGGTGAAAGGATGATGAGATGATGATTGTGATTGTCAATGTTGACCGTAAATTCTCTGTTCCAAAACAGTTATGTTGAATGATTGACACACGAACGCTGACATGACAAGCTGACATGTAATCGGACTTTCAAATCGAAACATAAACTCAGCTGTTTAGTTTCACCTGTGTTACCGACACTTTCATTCTACATAAATAATTCCAGACTCCCGACGGAAAACATGGCTCGACAGTCCACCAACTCGTGCTATAATAAACCAAACAACATACAAGGTTGCCAATATCTCTTGAAATTACCTTTGTTGGGTTTGAAATATCAACTTGAACTGAAATATCAGTTAATATCTGGTGTCTTACCCAATGGTCTTACCCGATGTTCAGTTTTAAGAAATAAGGTATAAAATAACATTGAATTACGGTCAAAAATATAATAACGGTCATTCCGATGGTGAAAGAAGATTGCTACCTTTGATCCTTTAAGACACCCTTGGAACATCCTTACTATGATCATCACTATGCCTCACCACTTTTTACCACTGGTTACCAATAATAGTTTTGATTTAAGTAGGTATCGTAAATAAACAATAAATAATTCTGGACAATCTAGCAGCATCATCTAGCCCAAAGCTAAGCAGAGCTTTTGTTATGCTAATAGAGGTATATGGCTGATAAACTTAATACAATAATCATTAAATTATACGTGTTTTTTTTTTTATTTGCAAATCGTTTTAACATTTGTCTCATGGCTGGAATACGGTGGCGGCCACCGTACGCCGCGCCATATCGGTCGTCAAGTGCGCCATTTCTTTTATGATTAATTTTTCAATTTCAGAAAACTAAAGAAATCCAAGGCTTCTGTTCATTTACGTTTTTGTAGTAAAGGATCATACCATTACTATTCACATGACTCTAAATTATAAAGATGGACTAAATAACCATTAATATCTGGTGTTCCTCCCAATTTCCAGGGTGCTTTCGGTGAAATATGAACACTTTGTCGAACGCCAGTGCCGGACATGTAACCTAGTTTCGAGAGATTCATAAAATGGCTGTTAACCTTCCAGGAATGGAAGCTTTGAGTTTTGGGGATGTTAGCGATAAAACATATTGGTCGAAATTGCAAATCTGCAGATTGCAGAAACAAGGTGTTTCTGCAATGATGATTCATATTTTCCCCTCATATTACGTTTTACGTTTTAAATAATTTATTCTCAAAAAGACAAATATAACATGTCACTTACTTGAGAACAGGGTTTTTACTTAAAATTAGGTTTACATAAAAAAATGGTCGTTCAAAATTTTGTCATTCAATGTGCTTATTTTTAGAGAAGTGAATCATCATTAATTATATGCTCAGTTAGTTTGTACTTAAACACATTGAATGAGGTTACACTTTTAATCTGGGCTCACAGCTCTATAATAACCTACCCTGGTTATTATAGAGCTGTGCGCCTTCATAGAGTATCGTTGTTTTTCCATATTTCGTGCGTGATCTCGGTAGAACAATAAAGCTCGCGCGGCGTGAGCTACGTTTTCTAATGTCTTTTATTTTAGTGTACGATAGGTTTGTGTGAACGGTGCGATTAAGTATTTTACGAACGAGGATACATGTACTATATTTGTATAGCTGTTTAAGGTTCATTATATGAGTTTGTTTATAAACAGTTTTGGTGGGTGTTAGATGGGGAAGATTAAATAGTAATTTTATAAGTTTATTTTGTAAGATTTGTAGTTTAACTAGTTTAGATTTAGCTGCACTACCCCATAATTCAATTAAGTATAGTAAATGCGGTTTGACTAAGGAATTATAGATGGTATAGCGTGTTTGACGCGGAACACAATGCATGACGTTTCTAATTGCACCAGTAAGCGACTAAAGTTTGGATTTGATGTGTGTGATGTGTGTGTTCCACGTCAAACAACTATCCAGGTGTAGACCCAAATACTTCTCACTGTTCTTTTCTTGCAAAGCAACATTGTTGATTTTGGGAGGGTCATAAATAGGTATTGGTTTGTTTCTGGCCTTAAAAACTATGTAGCACGTTTTGGAAATATTTATGGTTAGAAGATTATGTTGTAACCAAGAAAAGAGAATGTCTAGGTCATCCTGAGCCTCTGACATAATGGTATTTATGGAAGTACCAAAATAGAAGAGGCATGTATCGTCCGCGTATAAAGTTATATCGCCACGTAAACCAATGTGATCTATACTATTTATATAAATTAAGAAAAGGAGAGGTCCTAATATAGATCCTTGCGGAACTCCATAAGTTATGGGTTTTGCTGTACTTTGGGTATCACCAATTTTAACGACTTGTGATCTATTCGACAGATAAGATTTAAACATATTTAGAGCCGTACCTTTGACACCAATAATTTCTAACTTTTTTATAAGTAAATTATGACTTACAGTATCAAAAGCTTTTTTTAGGTCTATAAATATTCCTATTACAATATTTTTTCTATCTATGTTTGATTTTATTTTCGTTACAAGATCGACTGTAGCTGCTAGGGTATTACTTTTGGAGCGAAACCCATATTGTTGCTTGTAGATAAAATTTGTAGCTTGAAGGTAATTTTCTAGTCGTTTATGTATAATTTTTTCTAAAATTTTTGATATTATGGGTAACACAGAGATAGGCCTGTAATTACCTGGGTCTGTTTTGGGTCCCGATTTGAATATAGGTGATACCTTTGCTACTTTTAGCGTATCGGGAAAGACTCCGTCTGATAAGAGTTTGTTAATGCAGTTTGTTAGTCTGTGTAATATTAAATCCTTTATGCATTTGATTACTTTAGTGCTTAATCCATCTAAGCCAGTACTAGAGTTAGAATCAAGATTTACTATTATTTTGTCCACTTCTTCTGCCGTGCAGAGTTCGAAAGAGTTAAGTTCGCTTTGAGATGTATTATGGGGTTTTTTATTATTACTTATATTATTATTATTACTTAATATCGTAGAATATAATTAAGGAATAGAAACAAATGAACTGGTATATACTATTGAAACAATTAAGCCAACTGACGGTTGCAAACAGTCTAGAGTCTAGAGGTAGCTCATCTAATCCATATATACCAATTAAAAGCGTCCCGAAGACGCGCTGCCTGAATTACCGCGCTGTATGGCAATGCTGATGCAGCGCCAGATCCTCTTCAGCTTTCGGGTCACACTTTGCATGGATCATATAGACGTTATGAATAATAAAATTTAATAATACGAATTAACAAAGAAATTCCATTTTGTTACAGCTCAAATAAACAAAATATTGGAATTCTAATCTGTGAGCGAAGTAAAGCGAAACAGAAATATCTCACCCAGGAAAAATATGACAATGCTTATGATAATGTACAAAATATTTATCTCTCGCGATGCTTGGAACCACGCTATGTATATCAAAACAAAGTACAAAGTAATGTTAATGTTAGATAATATTCTAGGCTTTTCTTTGAATTGGGGAAAAGACTTGCATTTTGTTTACTTAGGTGCTTATGATGCGTGTCACATCTAAAGATTGATCCAAGTACCCACAATACATAAGAAATTAAGTACCTTTTACAAATCTAGATAGAATAGGAATACTCAATTGTGACTTTTTCTTACTTGTTGTACCTAAAAACTAAAATAAAATGTAATTATTATTGTAGTGTATTGTTAATATATATTTTCAATACCGAGTTAAGATACTGTGTGAATTGTCCAGCATTAGTAATTATATCATGTAAATGGGAGCGTTTGTTGATAAAACGACTTTTATGAAACTACCAGCGATTACATCGTCAATGTAATAGAAAATAATCAAAACTAGTATTTATAATTGAGCTACCTGCAAACAAAGAAAGAAAGAAAGAAAGTTTTTTATTTACCTTACGAACTACTACAATACAAACTTAAACTAATCTATTTAATGCTAAGCTCTACCTGATTACGATTTGTGCGTAGCAGAGCGCAAGGCAAACGTGGCTCCGCTCAGCATTGTGCTGGGTACACAACACACTGGTGTATGCACCCAACGCTGGTTTTCAGCGGGAACCAACCTAGTCACGTCACGACCATCTGGAGGCGCAAAAATAAACACAAAAAGGTCCTACATATTTACATACTAGGTAACTTATACAGTAAAATTAAATGATTAATTTAAGACAAGTTTCATAAACATTAAAAATTCAAAATATAAATACAAAGGCCTAAAATTATTATTAGATACTACTTATAATACTACAATACACTAACACTTAAATTTCAAATACTAAAATCTTGTTTGAATACTATTTTAATTTAATATTGTTGGTCAGTTTATCTGTGGCTCGGTCCGTCAGTCCGATAATTATGCTTGGTGAAAGGTAACATTAACAAATAAGATTAGTAGTAAGATTTACAAGTAAGATTAATAAATAAAGTTTTAACAAGTATAAAAATTCCGGGTGAAGTGACCCATTTATTACTATAGAAGGGATCGATCATTATCTTTTAGTCTTTCATCCTCCTTCTGAGCGCAAAGGAGGAACTGTTTTAGTTTTATTTTAAACGTGTTGATATTTGTCATGTCCTTGATGGGTGGCGGAATATTATTCCAGCATTTAGTTGCTGTGTAACGGAAACTACCCCTGAAAGCAGCAGAGGAACTTTGAGGCGTTTCTAGAATTGGGCAACATTTTCTCTTTGTTCCTCCTTTCTTAAACCAAGTAAGTTTCTCATATAAATAAAAGGGCATGCCAAACTTAACGACCCCAAAAAGAAGGGTTGCTAAGTGAAGTTTTCGGCGAGCCTTCATTCTTAGGATGTAGTGTTGGTTTAAGAATGGGGTGACATGCTCTCGTGGGGATACAGTAAAACAAAACCTGGCGCAAGCATTTTGCACTCTCTGAATGAGACGCTGAGTACGCTTCAGAAGACGGGGACCGAAAACTGTATCAGAGTAGTTTAATTTGGACATGACTAGAGACTCTACCAGCTGTATTCGGAGTTCTTCGCTCAGATGTGATCTTATTTTATAAAGAACCTTTAAACGATAGAAACAATTTTGAACTGCCTCTGTAACATGTTTTTCAAATCTGAGGTCGGAATCCATAAGCAGCCCTAAATTTCGAGCCTCGTAAACACGATCAATTGGCTCACCCATGATGAAAACATTTATGTTCTTTGGTATTTGCGTAAGCTTATGTCTTGAACCGAAGATTAGATACTTAGTTTTTAATGGGTTTAGAATAAGGCTGTTTTTTGTTGACCATGTAACAATATTATTAAGGTCTTCGGTCAGATTACTAATTGCGGTGTCTATATCATCGGGTTTAAATGATATGTATATTTGCACATCATCTGCGTATATGTGGTATTGACAATGCTGTATGGAGGTTGTAATATCTGCACAATACAGGGTGAACAATATAGGTCCTAGTATGGATCCTTGGGGAACTCCTCTGCGTACAGGTGTTATTTGAGACATAGATGAGGATCCACTGTTATGTTTGAGTTCTACAAGTTGGAAACGGTTACTAAGATAACTATTAAACCAATTTTGAGCAGATTGATCAAACCCGTAATAATTTAATTTCGACAAAAGTAACTCTATATTTAGAGAGTCAAAAGCTCTAGAATAATCTAGTAAGACCAAAAGCGTACACAGACCTTTATCTTGAGCAGACAAAATGTTGTCCGTAACATCTAATAATGCAGTGGTTGTGCTCTTGTTTTTACGGAAACCTGATTGTACATCGGGCAAGATGTTATTTTTCTCTAGGTACATAGTCAATTGTTGGCAGACAGCTTTTTCTACAATTTTAGACATACAAGGTAGTATGCTTATTGGTCTAAGATCTTTGACCTCTTGTGGATTATTGTTTTTAGGGAGAGGCCGAACAATTGCTATTTTCCACACATCCGGAAATGTTGTAGATTCAATTGAGCTGTTTACGATACGTGTTAATACCTCTAGAGACTGTGGTAAAGTAGAAAGAAGCATTTTCAATGTGATGCCATCGTAGCCTTCAGCGTTAGTTTTTAATTGTTTAATAATTTTTAAGACATCTTTTACTTGTACAGTATTCATTGTAAATGTAGAGTCGCTAAACCTATGAAAATAATTATATGTCAGTGAAGATATTTCAACGTCAGTGTTACCGGGAACATTTAAAAAGTGTTGGTTTATTTCGTCTGGGTCTGTGAAGTGTGGAGGCAATTCGTTACGATTTTTAAATGGTAAATGGTCAAACGGTTGCAAACAGTCTATAAGTAGCTCAACTCATACATACTAGTCGGAATTAGCGTCCTCAACACGGCTGCATTACTATCATGATTAGTTTATTGTAATTGTTGTAATGCTACAAGTTACTTGCAAATTTAATTAAATTTTAGTCAAAAAGACATCGAACAAAAAAGCTACTTCACAACTATTTTTATGGATTTTTTCCATTTTTATGGAGACAGGATGAATGAAGTCTGTGTGATGATTTTTTAATATTTGTGCTGTCTATGTGAACCAAATAAACTATCCATCTATCTTCGGTAGTTCAGAAATACCCTAGTATAAGTTCATCGTCAATATTACCACAATAGAATAGAAACTTAATCACGACAAGGGATCTCGGACCCGTCTATGTCTAATCTCCAGCGAACGTTGGAGGAGAGCCAAAACACAGATTAGCACTCCCCAAAGAAAAACCTTTGTAACCGCTATAACTTGTAATCCGATTACACAATTTAGTTTAACTTGGATATTGTGAAATTTAGCTTATTCCGTGAGTTATTGAATTACAAATTGTGTTTAGGCACAAGGTTCAAGTTAGTCTTCTAGATTTAACTTTGTATAAGTATTTGTTTTACGCATGTATAAAATGAAGCGATGACGAATGGGCGTGCTCAAAATAAAAAAGGAGTTTATTTTATTCCATACCAGTTTTAGTATATTTAGTATGTTTGATAACATTTGTTACATCAATTCCTAACCTAACTTAATCGTAAAACTTAATATCTACGTTAACCTATTCAAACCGCTAAAATTTTAAACTGTTTTTTTTATTTAAAAATAAGAAGACATGCTGTTAACGATTCATTTATTGCATTTACTAAGCGAGCTTTTACCAATTCCTTTAAAAGGTCCGTATTTTAAAAACACTTTGGAATTCAGCCTTGAAAAAGGCCCAATTTTAAACAGAAAGTAGATTTATCAGAAAGCAACAAGTACGGAACGAAAGGCTTTGTTAACTCGCAAAGATTATTCAATTAAACCACTATTCGCCCGGAAACTTTAGCTTTTCACCTCAATTTGGGCTTTTACAGCTAAAACTAATTGTCGACAATTATAATTGCCGGATTGCTTGCTAAAGCTTTAATATCATAATTCAGTTATTAAATTATCAATAAAAAATAAGTACATAGAAACAGACATTTAAGAATATTTTGAACTCTTCATAAAAACGTATAATTAATTTTGATTTTAATTATTAAAATTCCATAAATTTTAATATAAATTATATAACAAAATTACCTTCCACTCGTAGAAATCAGGAGCAAAAATCAAGAAGGAAACAGAAAATAATCACCATGCACTATTCGGAGCAACACTGAAAGTCCACTGGTTCGTACGAGACGAGCGGCTTGGGCGGGCGCTGCGTTTGCACTGCCGCCCGCCCTACCCCAGCTTACCTGTTACAGGTATCCCAGACTAAGTAGCTATTGATGGACAAATCCAATTGATTTTCTCGCATTACCTTATGTTCGGGTAAATTCAATTACTGTTGGGATGATTACGGCCCGTGTTTGTAAGAAGATTGGTTTATTATTTTTTCGATTGAAGATAATTAGATATTTTGTAATCGTTTTGCTCTAAGGTTTTTATTAGGGGATTTTGCATACAAGTTAACATTTTAATTTTATCTTCAAAGAGACTCTTTGAGAAAAGTTAAATTTGAAGTAACCATATAAATAAAATAGTTTTGCATGTTTCATGTTTCCATTTTTAACTGGAAAATTCCTCACAGCGAACCTATGTGAAAGAAGGCATCTAAGTGACGTCACACTCTTCGTAAGTGCCTCTCCGGGAACATCTTGGTTTTTCTTTACACCTGCAGTCAGAGAAATATTTACCAAGAAACAGGGCAATCATTTGAAGCCTTTTAAACACAGAGAAGATTTTTGCTTTTGTTTTAATTGTCATTTTCATATTTTTCTTGGATAATTACTTATTGGGTTTATCGTTTCAAAACTTAACTAGATTTCATCACTATAACGTGATAAATTCATAATTTCATAAAATAGTCAATAATTTACAGAAAATCAATTTTCATTTGGTGTTTTAAACCTGAGATTTCCTGATCTTCAGTTATTTCACAACACTTATCAATTTATCAGTATGTTATCCGGTTCTGTTGGGGCTGTCACAGTTTTCTTTCAACGCCTTTCATCATTGATTAGGAAAAGTACGATCAATAGACGGTCCTCATTCATTTATCCTCATCTGTTTTGTTTTTGTGCTCACACTTAGTTTCCCGCGATCAAAAGTCGATCTCCAACAAAAACACTGTGAGACGTGTTGAAAATAGTGAAGGGTGACATTGTGACACTCTACAAACCGGACTCCAGAGAACAACGTGGTTTTCAACGGCACTGAAATGCAAATCCAATGAATATTCAGAAGTAACAGCTCAGAATTGATTCCACGGCATTCGATTTAGTTTTTTACGACGACTGCTTGAATATCTTTCTAAGGCTCAATTGTTTTAAATGCTGCATTTTTATTTAAGTGTGTTTCGAGTTTAATTTTCCGAAATTATCTTAGCTATTGAACGTAAATTTCATTCTAATTGTATCCTTTTCCAATGTCTCTCGTGGTAAATTATCATCTTAATAATCCATCAAACTCATAACTCACAAACAGAGGTTTTCCCTCAGAAAAATTACGCCTTTCGCCCCAGATATATTAAAACTCTGAAATGGAAAAAAATATTCTCATTCAACAAGTTATTCAAGAGGAAAATTGGAGAGAAAAGTTGGACACATTAATATCTCTTTGTAAAGGGTGTGCACATTCTCTGGGTCGACCAATGGGGCTGAAAAGAGTTAGTGTCGTTTTTTTGAGCTACTGCCTTTTTATTAATATATCTCGGTGTCTAACCGTGTTTCATTTAGAGACAGGTGGCACGCAGGTGAAATATTACGCAATTTGGAACCACGTTGGCGGTGCCGCGGTATGTTTTTGGTTCTGTATCTTGGTATTTTGTGTACCTATGGCAGTGATTTATTTATTCACAAATTCCGCTGCTCTTAGAGACATAATTTAACAAAAAATATTCTTTTATAACCTAAGGATACGAATAGCCGATATAGCATAGACCCTTTATTAATTTTCTTTCAAAACATTCACACTACACCTTTGTAATCAGTAATGTATAGTACTTAATGTATTTAAGTATCAGCCATCTAATACATACAAGCTCTGCTTAGCTTGCAGTATTATTTATTAATTTATTACTTACTAGCGACCCGCCCCGGCTTCGCACGGTTTTATAATACGTATAAACCCTCCTCTTGAATCACTCTATCTATTAAAAAACAGCATCAAAATCCGTTGCGTAGTTTTAAAGATTTAAGCGTACAAAGGGACATAGGGATATAGGGACAGAGAAAGCGACTTTGTTTTATACAATGTAGTGATTCACTTTTAACGTACTTATTTAAGACAGTGGTAGCTGCCTACATAACTAAAGTTTATGTACATTTTTTTAAATTTAACCTGGTTGCTAACAAAATTTTTTTTTCCAAATAAAAAAATAAATAGAAGATAACTCATAAAATAACATAAATAATAACAATAAATAAAAAAAACAACAAAGATGTATATGCTGGTCACTCAAATTGGGTAAAAAGTATCTTGTTTAGCCGTGATTCAGAAGTTTAATAGACCTGTTATGTTTCTTTTATGAAAAATAACGAAAAGGGCAGACAGGGGTAAGGGTCCAAGGTCACTTCTAATATGGGACCTAAGACTTTGTTGAGGACGTGTGCAGTTAAGTTTATGAGACGTGGGTTTAGAAAATGTCAATAACTTTTTCAATATGGATAAGCCGCTAGCTGAAAGCAGGTGATCCGAGTTCCATACGTTTGTATTTTCCCAAATATGAGCGATGTGGACATAATTTAACAAATAAATAACTGTTTTTGGCTTTGTTATTGGTCATTATTTGCGGCAAATTGTGTTTGATTCATGAAAACACTCGGTATAATTAGAAATAACGTGAAAATTTTAGGCCATTTTTATCAATGTGTGAGTGAACATGGATAATGTTGTACGCCCGCTTACTTGAACTTGTGAGTGTGACGGCGGCGACGGAATCGCCATCTCTGTGCTATCTAAAGAATCATCTAATAATACCATAGTTTACCGTTCTCGAAGGGTTTTTCCATCGTCCAAGTATTTATTCCTATCTATGTTTGTTGCATGACAAATAAGATCTAGGAAGCCTACGTTCCCATGACAACAATAAATGTCACTATATAAACAGACAAAATGTTTGTTTATACCTACCAGTTTAGACATCCCTAGTACATCTGTGCTAGTGTCTAATTCCTCTAAGTGTGCTAGTAGGTACATCTGCTACAGTTTACTTTACTAAACTCAAGATTTGTGTCAGCGCTTGCTCAACTCAAGCTCATTTAGATTTTAATCTGTATATGGTACTTATTGGTAACCGACCGTAATCGATTTCAACGTTAAACTATTTATTGCATGGATATCAAGTGCTTTATTATTTTAATCTACGTACCCTTAGTACCTACCTAGTGTTTACGTGAGAAATGAATCATGTAACCTGAGATACGTTACTCCACTTATTACCAAACGAATACCTATTACAGCGGGAATCAGGACATTTGCGCGAAAGACACTTGCGCGAGTGATACTGCGCGAGGGACATTTGCGCGAGAAGACATTTGCGGGACCGGTCACTTGCGCGAAAAATCACAAATCTCTTAATATATCTGGAAATAGAGGTTGTATCAGAGAGCTGCTAATGCGGTCGGATTTCCTTATGTAGATAATTTTGCTCTCTTTGATCTGACTTATTAATATATTACATTCACATACCCCTTCCCCTTTTTACCCCATAACGAGGAACATATTTTAACGTAGAACTTCTTAGCACGTGCTACGGTGCTACGATGGTGCCGTGTAGCATACCAAAGACTTCAACAAAAGCCCACATTTCTTACTACACACTTTAATTTCTCGTGGCTTAGAAACAACCATAACCTGAAGAGTTGCAGTCTTCAGTATGATAAATAAGAGCTTTTGCCCTTTATTTGAAATGAATTGGCT
Organism: Eupithecia centaureata; assembly: GCA_944547425.1. Taxonomy (NCBI): domain Eukaryota; kingdom Metazoa; phylum Arthropoda; class Insecta; order Lepidoptera; family Geometridae; genus Eupithecia; species Eupithecia centaureata. Next base: position 4,712,860 of record OX155684.1, on the reverse strand, counting down.
GATTCTTAAGCCGCGTACAGACTGCTGTAACGTAACATGCAATGTAACATGAAAGGAGCATTTCATAAGTGTGGACGCAGCGCGCGCACGAACTGCGCACGTACGTGTTCGCATCTTTTCCGGCATGCGCGCGGCGAACATAGCTCAGTCTGCCGAGAACAAGCGGAGAGAATTTATTATACAATTATTACTGGCTACGATGATTGTCGATGCTTCAATGATAATCATCAATCATGTGAAAAAAAAATGTAACGTAAACGGCTCTGCTGTATGTAGTTGTGTTTTCTTCCATTCTTCCAACGTTCGCGCGCGTTCGAGTAAACAACCCGTCCACACTGGCGCTCCGCGCACACTGCGCGCCCCTTTGTGTTCGGCGAAAAAACCGACAAATGGCGGACGCGGCGCGCACGAGTTGAAATGCTCTGTTCGTGCGCGTAGTGTGCGCGGTTCGTGCGCGCGAGGCGTCCACACTATGTGATTTCTGTTACATTGCATGATGCATTGCGACAGTGTGGACGGCAAATTCTTTCATTGCGTGATACATTGCATGTTACGTTACAGCAGTCTGTACGCGGCTTTACCCCCTAATCAGAATTATATTTTGACGTAGACCTTCGTACTTCACACTTCGTGCTACGGTGCTACGATGGTGCCGCGTAGCAAACAAAAGACATCAACGCGACCCCAGTTTTCTTACTACACTTTATAGTTCCTCGTAGCTTCGAAAATACTAAAACCAGAAGAGTTATGTTTTTCACGTTTAGATAAATATGAGCTCTTGGACTTTATTTTTAATTTACTAGCTTTTTCTTACCCCTTACCTTTTCTTCTCAATAGAATAATAAATATGGTATTTAGTAGACCTTCATATGTGCTACGATGTTCTGAGAAATAATATAATTATTTATAACGCTGTGTAGCACACAAAAGTCTAAAGCAAATTTTCTACTACTACACATAAAATAAGTAAACCTAACGATTTGCGTTTTCAGTATGATAAACAACAGCTCTTCCTTTCTTTTATTCACTGACATTTCCATACCCCTCACCCTTCCGTCATAGTCGATAATCATTATTTTATTTCATAGACCTATGCAGCGTGTGCTACGATGATACGTCAGTCTAACGGAATACTTATTTCCGAGCGCTACAGTTAGAGATGCTCGCCAAAAATTTAAAATTATCAGATCAGTTTTGTCATCCCTGATGGCGTCCATGTTTTCAATAATAATCATGCATATGAATTTTTACTTACTCAAGGTTGTAGAATAGGAGTTCGTATTTGAAATGAAATCTCTAATGTGTTATTCCAAGGCTAGAACTACGTTTATTCGAAATTTCACCTCGATCCGTTCAGTAGTTTTTCTGCGGAGGAACAAACATTCATCGATACTTACAAACTTACGCGTTAATTATATTAAGAAGGAATCAAACGTAATTAAAAATGAACAATTTGGCAGAACACTTCCCAAATAAAGACTTGCAAATAAAACTAGACGTAATATTACTAAACGAAAAGTTATCCAGCATAAACTAGTAATACCCAGAGTATATAACTATTACTATTACTAATAAAAAATAAACGGTTTAGTAGAGAAAGAGGGAGAATTAGACTCTTGGCGCAATTTAATATAAATATTACCGGTATGATGTCCTGGTCTGCAGATTAAGGGTCTAAAGATTTGACGAACTTAAAAACGCTGTATTCAAAAAAATCCACTGTAAAGATATCAGCCGACGAATCAAGAGTGCGATTATTGTATTCTAATACGGAGGATTGGAATACCATAACCACACTTCTGTCAATTTTTACTTTTAACTTTTGACTACAATTTTATTTGTCATCCTGAAAAGCGCAACTCTTCAATGGGAACTCAATAGGTACTCAATAATTTGTTGCATACATGTGTTACAAAAATACAGGTACAACATGAACCCTGCAAGGGCACAGCAATCTTATTATTATATTAATCTTAAATCTTTAGGTTATGGTAGTTCGAAAGTACGAGGAACGAAAGCGTGTAGTAAGAAACGGGGCGCCATTGTAGCCCCGTAGCACGAAGTGCTACGAAGGTCTACGTTAAAATATGTTTCTCGTTGTGGGGTAAAAAATAAAAAGAGGAAGAGGTATGGGAATGCAAGTCTATTCGCATAAATGGTCACTCGCGCAATTGTCTTTCGCGAATTTGAAAGAATACATGCGTAGTTAAATTATCAACGACCGAAGTGGAGCAAAATAAATGATGTACCAAAAATGTTCAAAAAAAGACTACAAAAACCACCAGTACTCTGGTCACAGAACAAGTCGCAATCGAAGTCAAGGGCAACTCAAACGACATCATGGAGTCAGCACAAGGTTAGTAATGAGGGTCACCTATTATAAAGTAGGTAATGGTGTGAGTAGGCTTTGAGTAGGTACTATCGGTACACCAGTAATCGTAGATTATTTACTGTAAAGTTCTCGGCTAATAAACAAAAACATAACTTTTTTATTCGACTTCTTGCAGCCGAAATGAAGTATGGAACAAAAAGATGAAATCCGACAGTACGAATGTGCCTTCAAGTTCAGTGCTATCCGACAAAACCAATGTTTGTTCAAGTTCAGTGTAAGTTGAACTCATCATTATGTTTTCCTTTCTCTGTTTTTCTTTCCAAGCACTACCAAACTACCCAAAGGTAAGCAGGTAGAGAATGCTATCTAGCATTATGCTCGCCCATGTACAAATTTTGTGCAATAAAGTATATTCTATCTATCTATCATTATCAGGCTATGCTCCGCCACTGCTGTACATAGGTGATCACTAATACACTTAACAGGTGAACCGCCACTGAGGTCGTCGAATTATTACATCATGTTGTAAAATAACTTATGTTTTTCAACAGAACAAATAACACTGTGAAAACATACAGTAGAAGTAATAAAAAATATCAAACAGAAGCAGATTTTAAAGAAAATGAACCGCAAAGGGAGGCAGAGCCCATAACACAAGAAGTTCTAGACATAAATTGGCCACTCATTGATCCCACTGTGAACAGTCACGAGTTGATAATTGAACATGATCCAATAGATTATTTAGCTGGCCTCTCAGGGAACAGAATTGTCGACCTCCCTCATGTTCTTCGGTGGGCTTTTAAACTTGAGAGACACCGGTCACAGTGCGGGGGCAGCAGTATTAAATATATCAATGAAATAAAAGATGGATTCACCAGCTTTTTTACATTTCAATGCAGTATGTGTGAAAAAACATTTCGATACAGCAATGAAAACGCTGCAACTTTGAACAAAGCTTTCGTATGGGGAACTTTAACAGCCGGGAGCTACTACACGCAAGCTGCCCACATCACTAATTTGATGGACATCCCTACCGTATCAGCAAGCAAATTTAACCATATTGAAAAAAAATTGGGTGATGTATGGATGGATCATCTAACAAAAATTATAAAGGAAAATGGAGAGCAGGAGAAGGCTATTGCCATAGAAAAAAATCATGTAGACGAAAATGGCATACCATATGTGACAGTATATGTGGATGGTGGCTGGCCCAAGCGATCTTATGGTCACAACTACAGCTCCTCATCAGGCATGGTAAGTTTTCCTTTCGTGGTAACTATTTTTTAGAAAATTTATATTTTATTTCTTTTACTTATTCTTTTATATTTCAGGCTTGTATAATAGGTAAAGAAACCAAAAAATGTCTTTTTATAGGCATCAAAAACAAATATTGTTACCATTGCCACATATATGAAAAGGAGAATAAGTTAGTGCCAGAGCATATGTGCTTCAAAAACTATGATGGACCATCCACGGCGATGGAGTCTGCTATTATCGTCGAGGGATTTCAGAAAAGCCAAGAGATGCATGGGATTAGATATTTGAACTTTGTTGGTGATGGAGACTCATCCGTGTTTGCCCAGCTGCGGGAAAAAGTCTCATACGGCATGCTTATAAAAAAAATTGAGTGCAAAAACCATGTTATCAAAAATTACACCAGTGCATTGTACAAGGTAAAAATATACATACCTACTACTTATACTAAGTCCCAGAATGCGTGGCAATACAGGTCGTTGAACTTTACCCTTCACGAAATCAAAAACGGGCAGCAGCTATAGTTTGTAATAAATTTTAAAAATAAAAATTTCATTCATATTCAATACTGACCTTCGCGGGTTATTCCCATCTGATCATATGATCCGTTTGTGGTTGCATCTGATCACATGAAAAGTTCCCAACGGATCTCAGATCCGTTGCAACTACTTTTTTGAATTAAATTTAGTGCCAACGGATCACAAAATATTTTTAGTGTGTAATATTAATAAGCAAAACCAACCTTTTTCTCTAAGACTTTTTTGTACCTACTTACTACCTATATCCTAGTTTCTGCCAACAAAGTTCGAAAAAATAAAAAAACTTTATTTTGATGATAAAACAGTCTTTCAATTGCAAAAGTACTTCTTAAAACTATAATTTAATGAAATCAACAGTGAAATACTTCAATATTCGTCAAATATAAAAATAGTACACATTACAATCTTAAATAACAACAGAAACAAAAAAGCTTTGATAAAAATATCAATCTTAAAATGCTTAAATATATAAAATTTTAATTCAACAAAATCAACAGCAAATTAACAATTCGTCAAACAGCAAAATAGTATACAAAACTTATCTTAAAAAAACTGTGACTTTAAATAAATTTATTATTGGAAAACCAGTCTCATTCTCATAATTGTTGCCAAAGTACTTAAAACTTTAATTAAACAAATCAATGTTAGATATGATATTAAAATTTGGCCTGACTAATTTATGTACTAATTGTTTGCTTACATAATTGTTATCTTAATGTTTCAGAACTTAAAATATTTTAATTTATAAGTGTTATATTTGTAATTGTAGTCAACACTTTAATTGCATACAATCAATAATATGATATTGGCAATGTGGGTATGATATTGGCACTGATATGACGTAATCGACGCCAGGTATAGTGACATAAATGACCGTGCAGATCGATTATGTTCTGGAATCTGGTCCAGGTAAAAGAAAAAAGGTGGTGAGAGGGGATGGGATTGTCGAATGTCGATGTCGGCAATTACTGTCAAGTAGCAATTCAATAAATAGGTAAGTAAACATTATTTTTATGTTTTTTTCAACTCTTTTAACAGATTGATTTTGTTTAGATATAGTCTAACTACTACTGAAAATACTTTTTGTTTTATTTTTCAACTCTGTTGACAGGAACTATATTACAGTTAGTAGGTACAAAGAAGTCGTACCTATAGAAAAAGGTTATTTTTGCTTAATAATATTTTTATATTTGACGAATATTGAAGTATTTCACTGTTGATTTTATAATTTATTTATATATATTATAGTTTAGAGAAGTACTTTTGCAATTGTAAGACGAATTTATAATCAAAATAAATTTGTTTTTATTTTTTTTCGAACTTTGTTGTCAGGAACTATATAAGTAGGTAGGTACAAAAGTCTTAGAGAAAAAGTTTAGTTTTGCTTAATAATATTACACACTTAAAATATGTTGTGATCCGTTGGCATTAAATTTAATTCAAAAAAGTAGTTGCAACGGATCTCAGATCCGTTGGGAACTTTTCATCAATTGTGATCAGATGCAACCACAAACGGATCATATGATCAGATGGGAATAACCCACCTTCGCGCATTCGCGCATGTGTAGTGAATGAATATGCGTTCACACTAATACCGCCTAATCACTGCATAATATAAAGTCGCTTTCTCTGTCCTTATGTCCCTATATCCCTATGTCCCTTTGAATGCTTACCTAAATCTTTAAAACTACGCAACGGATTTTGATGCGGTTTTTTTTATAGATAGACTGATTCAAGAGGAGGTTTATATGTATAATAAAACCGTGCGAAGCCGAGGCGGGTCGCTAGTACTCAATAATATTAGGTTTATTTCAAAATTACAAATACATATAGCAATTTTTAATATATATTTTTAAATTTTTCCTTTCAGATTCTGGCTAACACGAAATTACCACTATTAGGCAGAAAAATATTAAAACCGAAATTACATAAATTAACTACTGTAGCACGCAAAATAATAATAGCAGCAGACCCTAAAGCAATGAGAGAAGACCTCAAAAATGGACCATCTCATGTTTTTGGCTGCCACAAAGACTGCAAGACATATTACTGTCGATTCTGTGACAATCCAGGTGAAACCGACATCAACACCCTGCAAGAACTGAAAGCCAAGACACCCACAGTTTGGGCGCTCATTTGTGCAGCAAACGAGGCTGTCGTGTCGAAAAGCCATCGGCTAACCAACGACACTACAAATGTTGTGGAAAACTTTATGAGTGTTTTGAGCAAGTTCATCTGTGGGAAAAGGTTGAATTTACACAAAGGTGGTTCATATCAACGCAGAGTCTATATTGCAGGTAAGTAAGAAATTTAAATGCTTTCAAATACAAATAGTCCTTATTATATTGAATTGAATCAAGATATTGGTTTGTTGCTGAAAATGGTATAGGTACCAACACATTTTGTATACCATTTAGAACAAATAACAGGCACGGCCTAGCTTCGGGCCGTGGCTCCGCACTTTACTTTCATTCTTCTGATTCTTATGGCCACCTTCTGTCCGCATTACAGACCAGCTCGATGGTACCATGCATTGTTACTGAACAACAATCGGTTGAGGGTAACTGGTCTAAAACTAAGTTGCAATGATAGTGCAACATATAGTTGCTCTATATATATATATAAATAAATAAAATATAAATAATGCCGGATAATCCACACAACATTATCTAGCCTCAAGCTAAGCAGAGCTTGTGCTATGGATACTAGATAATTTATACAGTACAAGCGACCCGCCCCGGCTTCGCAAAAACCGCATCAAAATCCGTCGCGTAGTTTTTAAGATTTAAGCGTTCAAAGGGTCATAATGACATAGGGACAGAAAAAGCGACTTTATTTTATACTATGTAGTGATGTTGGTGTATTGTAGTTATGAGACGTTATGTAAATTATATATATCATCACAGGGCTTTCACATTCAGCGGGGCAAAACTGGCACACAAATGCGTGGAGAAACCATATGCAACGTAGCCCTGGGCCCACATACAAAAAATATATTGGCCAACAGGCAAAAACCCGCGCAAGGCGACAGAAGGTTACGCGTAGACGGCTATTTACCGCCCCTAAAGCAAAGCCGGACGTTCATTATGGCCCAAAAGCACAAGAGGCAGATGAGCCAATTGAACAAGAGGACTTGAAAGCTGCATGCCTTTTACAACTGAACGATTTATACGAAACAGAACAACAAATAAAATCCATTGAACTTCTCACCATAGGGCAACATGAAAATGACAGCTATAATTTATACAGAGCCAACAGACTGACAGCTAGCCAATTTGGCATGGTTAGATTTTTCCTAATCACATATTGTAAATTTGTAATATCTATGTAATAACGTAGTTACCTACTTGTAGTGTGTAACAAAAGAACCAGATAGTGACAGTAATGTTAGTAAAATACATTATAAATATTAAGATTAATGTAGGTAATTTTTTTCTAGATCTGTAAAAGGAAAGCAACAACTCCATGTCACAATCACGTGAAGAGCATTTTATACAAGAATAATTTTACAACAGCTGATATGGCCTATGGTCAGCACAATGAGTCGGTGGCAAAAACACTCTTTGTGGAAGAGAAAAATAAGAATGTAAGACCGGCAGGGCTTTTCATTGACAAGGAATTTGGCTTTTTAGGAGCTAGCCCAGATGGTATGTCTTGTATTTTATTACAAGAATGTGCCTTTATACTGTAGTAGGTATCACTCCCCTAGAGTAATTCGAATTGCCAATAAATTTCAGGTGTTATAGAAGAAGAAAAATCAATACTAGAAATAAAATGCTTCCCATCACTAGCTCGTAAAGGAATTGATATTTGTGCTGCGGCGAAAACGGAAAAACAATTTCCACTTTGTATAACTGATGACGGGAGTTTATACATGAATAAAAAACACAACTATTACTATCAGGTTAGCATTACCTTTTTTTATTGTCGTGCGTACTCATTTCCCTTCCATACGATCACACAACATTGGTATATAGTAATGGGTGGATGTTCGTTACCACTTCACTCCGATTGAAATTTTGCAAATTTTATACATACCTACCTATCAAATAAAAAACATGGATAAAATGAAATTCATAATGGTGAATAACTAAATATACTTCCAATACATATAGATAATCCAATACATACATTCTAGATCTAGAATAATATACGAGTGTAAGCTGTGCCGGTAGAAATTGCCAGTAAATAATATTTTCATTGCATATTTATCGAGTCAAATCAGTCAAGGCTTACTAATCAGTCTGAAACTTTGCGAAAGGTTATCCTTATTTTTCAGGTCCAAGGTCAGCTACGAATTTCAGCAATGGAGAAATGTTACTTCGTCTGCTTCATTTCTCCGACCCAAGCCATAACAGTAGTAGAAATAAAACGGGACGAAAGTTTTATTTCGGCAATGATGCCCAAACTGGTATCATTTTACAAAAACTGTGTCTTGCCAGAAGTTGTACTTCGAAATGTCCGCAAAAATAAAAAATGCCTGGACATAAGCTGGCGTAAAGAGCTAAAGTAAAATTAAAATCAGTTGGTGTTGATAGTACATAATTGTTTCATTTTATTTTTATGTCATACCGTAAGAAACGAGGTCAGAACCCTTTGTGGGATGTACGCAGAACAGTCTAGGTACCAAAGTTTTATATAACAATCAAATAGACTTAGGAAGGCTTACAATAAGTAATTTATGACAAACAATAATTTGTTTGTACTAGGTCTATGACATTGTTCAAAATATAAAGAATAAAAAAGATAAAAATCAAAAATTTTGGTAGTGTTGAAGGGATTCGAGCCCGTACTAACGGGATGTATCAAAATTTTGTGGATATTTTATTATAAAATAGCAAAAAGTAAATTAAATTTTTAGTGGATTCGATCCCAGGTACGACTATACATCGTCGCACCCACCCGACTGTTCGAACCGCTAGTCCAAAGTGAGTTATTGAAATACGGTGAAAATTTGTACTACTTTTAATCTATGGTCGTAAAATCGGAGCACAAAGAACAGAGTCAAAAAAGTGGAGACTTCCTTACGCCAAGAATTTTATTGTAATTTTATAAAATTGGAACAACTTTCACAGTGAGTACGTATTTAAAATTAATGATTGTTATTGTGAACTTATTCAAATTATTTGTCAATTCCAATGATATAACGAAATTAATAAATAGTATGAAAAGTATTTTTTTTTTACCTTTAATTTGTAAGATATTCCTTAGCTAATAAGCTAGTATGTAAACAACATTACCCTCTGCGCCTTTTTACTTAAATTGTTCAAAATAATAAAAGAAAATTACCTTCAATTTTTTTTTTAAATGTTATTAGAACCTGGTTTTTTTATTAAAAAAACAAGAGTCGAAAATGAGTTCGATAACTAGTGGTTTTATTGAATTAATTTTAGATGTTATTTTGTAATGTCCCGAAAACGGAAATATTGGTCCGAAAAATATTTAGTCCTAGGGCGTCTCCAATTATCTCTGTTATTTTTCGAACAGTAGTTATTTTAGTTCCACTGAATTTATAGGGTTTGCCTGTGTGAGTGACTCGTAGCGGCCGATCACTCACACGGGCAAGATCTTTTTTTGTGTGAGTGACTCGTAGCGGCCGATCACTCACACAGGCAAAATCTTTTTCGCTCTTCCCAAATACAAGCTCCATAGATGCTTTCAACACTTGAAAAATTGCTTGGTACATAAAAAACAACATCCCATTTGCGGCAAATATATTACAATTAAACAATTATGCACAATTTAATAAGAAAATAGTGAAAAACTTCAACATAGAAAATCAGCGCCATCTTATAGCGGAGCTATGCTTAGTCCTGGACCAGAAACAACCTTAAGCATGAACTTTGAAGCTTGGATTAAACTCAAGTTTAAGCACACAGTAAACACGAAGACCTTTTAGGCGATATTTAAAGCATACTCATATTTTTATTAAATTGATGATAAATTTACAATCTGTGAGCTTCTACAAAAACGAAAGATAATTTAGTACTGCTACCGTGAATTATGTATTTTTTAAGAATATTGAGTTATACCTATATGTATATACAATACAATACAAAATTCACACACTGCACACCAAAAATAAATATTTAAAAACAGGACAAGAAAAAAACAAATATTGAGTTGTACAATGGGCGTCCTTATTGCTAAATAATTTATCATTAAAAATTAGAAAACAAATTTGAACTAGTACTTACAAAAGACACAGTTGAGATATCAGCTGCCTTTTGCAAATTATCTAGAGATACCTAGCCCAACTGATCCAAATCGTTTGAGTGCAAAAATTATGGTTTTTATAACGCTATACGGATATAACGGTAATATAATATCTGTATTTAGGAAACTCTTCTCCAGACCTAGTAATATTCTAGGCTTCCAAAACAACCACATAGTTGAAAGGTATTTACCTCATACTGATGTATTTTCCACGGAGGCCCGGCGGGTAAGCCCATTGGTTGACTTGATGTTTGGGTGACAGATTGCTTTGCAAAGCCTTTGATGGAGTACGTCCTGTCCGATTTTAAGCCTTGCTATGATGCTCTGAATATTTTAGTTGAAATAGCGTAGCTACTGTTCATAACATTGGATCTTGCTATCATAGTATATTGGGTATAAGAAGTAATTTCAGAGAAATGTTCCCATAGTGAAATTTTCTCTGTAGAAAGATCGAATATTTATGTAGAAAGTATCTTGAACAAAAAATAAATAATAATAAATACATGCTACACAGCATCATCTAGCCCCAAGCTAAACAGAGCTAGTGTTATGGGCAGGTACTAGATGTTTGATACTTATACGTAGTACAATATTAACATAGATTACGATGACATATTTTTTTTTAATATAGAGATAACTCCCAGAACCCCGGAACAAATATTTGAAGATCGTACAAACATTTATGCCAAGGCAGGAATCGAGCTCGCAATATCCTGCTTCAAAGTCGGACTTTTACTCGATGCGCCACATCAGTCTTCCACAATGTAAAAATTGTTCATCAGAGTAAAAAGTTTTTTTTTCTCAAGTAGAAATAAATGAAGCGGCTAAATATAAGCCAAAAACTGTAAACCATTACATATGAACTTTAACGAGCTTCAGTTCAATTAAACTTTAACAGAAAATAACCTTTATTAAAAAGTGAAAATTACAATCAAAGATTGGAAATAAATTACAGTGTTTTGATAATATTATGTATAAATATTCAATTAAAAATCGAGTCATCCAAGCAGCCTGAATAGAAAACCCTAAGATAACACAAGCTGTCATCTTGTTTCTCTAAGGTTATATGTAAATATTACTGAGTAATTGTGCTGTTAAATGTCAGTGTAAATGGACTTGTTTAATGTATCTCAGAAACTCTATTACCACTGCAGTTCAAAACCACTGAACATTAAACGGGTAAAGCAACGTTGCAGTGTCTAGGTATTTAGGTGTGACGCAGTGAGCTAGCTTCAATATTTGAATACTTCGCATAGTTTCACGTGTGTTAGCTTTCATCTGCAATGGCGGAAAGTGCTCGAAAAGGGTTAAAAAATACGCGCTTTTGCAGTAAATTAACTGATGGTTATGTTTTTGGTTGGCTAACTGTAGGGCGAAGTCCGGGTTGAAGTGCCAAGGGATTCACCCGACAACCAAAATCCCAACTATCTCAAATTGCAATCAAATTTTGGTATGCGTACTATGCGTAGCCTATAAATTAAGCTTAATTTTCAACCAAGAAATACAGTATTGCTATTTCAGAAGATAGTATTCTTGGCAGTGGGGTACGAATTCCTCTTGGGGCATCAATACTGACTTATCTCTAGGAAGCTTACTGTGCTACCTCCTTCTCTCTTCTTCTCTCCTATCTTTCTAAAATATGAACAAATATTAAATATTGTTACCTAATGTTATTTTTGCTTACAACTAGACTATACTAAACAAGGTTACCTAATGTGTCTTTCAAAGGGTATACGCTTCTACAAACAAAACTCCAAGTGAGTTGCAAAAACTATCAGCAAATAAATTATATCAAATTATCAGAACTTTTGAACTTTATTTCCTAGTTTTATTTACGAGTATAACATGAATTTTATGACGTGTCCAAGAATCCTGCAAGGTCTAAAGGAAATAAAGCAATTAGATTTTTATTTTATGTACATTTCCTTTGCGATTTGTGTGTGATCTTAATAAACAGTTTATCTATCTATCTATAATACATTATAATATATATTTAGTAGAAGGTTTCCCAACTAACTGTGTGCATATAGGTATCTCGATAGGTAGAGATTTAAAAATAGTTCGCACACTCAACAGCCGGAACCAACACAACCAGCCACAATACCCGGTGGTTATTAACGGAGAGATTTTGACACTGGATGGGGCAAAGGCTAAGCTGAATAGTTACTAAACAATCGAAAGTTGACTTCCACTAAACATAGAACCAGGGAATTTAAATAAATATTTTATTTCAGACAACAAGACCCCAGAGTATTTAAATTATATATGTCTGACCCTGTTAGTAGCTTCGTAGCTAAGTCAAAATAATTTGACGTCACCTTTCATGTACTGGGTAAACATATATTTTTTAATATCAGGTTGTCTTGTTGATGATTTCAAACACGGCAATTAAATAATAATTAAATTATTTCATTATTACTCAACTCAGTGCTTTAGAAAGTCGAAAGCTTTCCCGTTCATTAGAAAACTAGTTAGCCCCCGCGGCTTCTCTGATGACGATTAAAAGGATGTTTTATTTCTGACCTAGAACTGCACCTATTCAAATTCCAGCCGAATCTGTTCAGTAATTTTAGCGTCATGAGGTAACAAACATCCATAGATCCACCCAAACTTCCGCATTAATTGAGAATAACGACAATAATTGAGAATAACGACAACAATCATCCCCCTAAGGCTAGTTGACAAACATCCTTAATTTCTCAGATCCCCAATCTAACTTTAATGACTAGGTGTCTATTGGTAATTATCCAAATCAAGTAACAATCTACATCATGTCAATTTGACCTCCGATGTTGCGCATTAGCACCAGGAAGGAAATGAACAAACCAAGTATCTTAAACAAACAGAATAGGAATATTGTTTGGTGCAATTTCCGGTGTTATCCCGTTGATTCTACCACCACTTTTGAATGAGCCCGCCGCTATCCCGCCTACCCCTTCTATAATCTCTAAATCTAGGGATCCCGGTAACTATATGCTCTCATTACATGCCTACCCGCCGGTAATGTATTCATGCAGATAAGCGAGGTGTAAACAATGCCCCGTACCACAATGTAAGTAGGTGTGGAGAGATGTAAACAATGAGCATGATATTGCAAACTGGCGCTATGTTACCAAAATGCTTTTTCCAACATACATATAATATTATAAATACATGTAAATATTACATCTTACATACGTTTTGATAATATTATCCATAGCTCATTGGGATACATTTTCTTTTGTTTTCTTCATATAGTCAGGGGCTAAGAAAATTATAGGTTTATCGTTTTTTTTTTTGCATAGAATAGAAGTTGTTTTCACAGTCGAGAAAAATATGTATTTCTGAGTAGTTTTTTGAAGTAGTTAAAAAAAACTACGCAACGGATTTTGATGCAGTTTTAAATAGATAGTGATTCAAGAGGAAGGTTTATTATATATAATACACCCGTGCGAAGCCAGGGTAGGTCGCTAGTATACACTAAACCAATGCTTACATTTCCTTGTTCTACTTCAAAGACTTGGATCTCGTAAGGGAACGACAATTCACAGCTCCAAGGCGTTGAATGTTCCCATTACAATGCCTTACACAGCCTCCAGCAAAACTATGACAAAGGCTTGAAGTTGTATGTCACTGAATTATAAATAAGCAACTTTCCGAGAGAAAAGAATACTTGAATACCAAAACGGGTTCCACTGAATACAATTCGTAAATATTGCTGCTTACTGCTAAAACTTTGTTTCAGTGTTGATTTGAATATAACTGTTGTGTTTACTCAAGAAAGTCTACTTGCCTAATATCTAAAGTTGTTTCTGCCTGTTTACTTTTGTAAATGGGTATCAATTATTGGGGGACTGTTTTGAATATTGACACCTGATGTACTGTGTACTTAGAACATTGGATGTATTTTTTTATAGTTTTTTTTATTTTAGTGAAAAATTTTAAGTCTATGGTTTTTACTCTTGAAAACATTTGAGCATCAAATACATACAATACATGTCTAGTTCCTATCTTAATTTAAATTTTAATCTCAACAATAAAATTATTGGATGTTGGCTATCCTAATTGTAATCAAAGTCGATAAAAACGTCTTAGCGTTTGGTTCTATAAAGTCCTATTATGATTGTAACTTGTAATCGTGCTCTAGATAGTAAAGGTATTCAAGATTTACAAACTGTACGAAAAATAAGTACTGAAGGGTTTAATTTGTTTTGAAGCAAATTTAAACTGGTGTCAAAATCAAGAGTTAGTTATCAGAGCCGGATGATTGAGTTCGGATGAAGCTATTATCGAGAACCAATCGTGACATCTCGTTTTTGTATGCGATTTATGTAGTTCCCTGGACTATAGAAGTACTGCTGTACCAAATCACTTAAAAAAAGGAGACGTCTCGATACTGACTCGATATTAAAGGTAACTCCTAAAGCTCATGATCCAGGCTTTGTTAGAAAGCTTAGAGTATGATTTTAGAGGAGATATTATCCAAACTTGGTCATCCAATTTGCTCTAATCAATTAATCCTATGATACTGCATTGAAAATTATCTCTGCCAAGATCTTGGAACTGCAATGTAAACTGTCATACAGAAACGTCCTAATTAATTCGAAATGTGAGAATTCAGTATAAAGCTCCATTGAAAGTTCTGAGTTTGCTTTGTCTCACTTGTACTTCACGTAACGAAGCAACTTTGTCTACGGTATGCAACTATGCAACGAAATGATACAGTAAAGTTATGACTTCATCTTCTAACTATTTGGAGTAAGTACTCTAAGGAGGACTTATTTCTTTAATATAGTATCTGCCCGCGGTTTTGATCGCTTGGTTTCTATGGAAACGTTTCTAGGCTATTTCTATCCCATCAGAACTGATTTATGGGCTGAAAAGTATAGTATGTGTTATATTCCAGGGCTACAGTTACGTCTATTCATAATTTCAGCCCGATCCGTTTAGTAGTTTTTACGTGAAAAAGGAAAAAACATCCATATAAAAAAAGGAAAGAACATCCATTTATACATCCAAACTGTCATGTTTTTAATACTAACAAGGAATTGTAGAGTTTTTGCTGGAATTGGTGTTTTGAAGGAAAGAGGATGTTCTTTTAACGTTTTTTTATTTGAGGGATATCAATATCGCAAAAAGTTTCAACAAAAACTTCCATGATGACAATGTGTTAAATGTTTTCCAGCACTTAAAAATAATATGTAGATAACTAGGTAATGCCATTAAATATTTATTTTTATTTTGCACACATGTTTACAGCTTATCTACAAAACTTTTGCCTCCCGAGGTGCACCACGTATGAAGGCGAGTTTATTCTACCACGATTGAATATCGCTTATGCTTAAGAAGATTTTTGTGACTAAATTTATATTTCCCAAAACTGTAGAAGTTTAAAAGGGAATGAATAACACTAGTAATTACGCCACTAGTAATTGCCACTAGCAATTGATAGTGAATTAAGCCACTGAACTTTCTTTCTACTAAACTGTTTCGAGACACATCAGCTAAAAGATCCCTAAACCTCCAATTGCTTGCTATAAAAGGCAAATCAAATTAAGTAGGCAGCTCACTCCGTCTGATCATAAAGTAACAAACAGGGGGATAAACCCATAAACGATGACAAATTAATACTCTCTCTCATTACCGTGATGCTCCTAATCCGAATAATCGCTTAGAACGCAAATGGCATCCGACCATGGTCTTTGGTTTTGAATGCATTTAAAAGAATGAATTTCTTTGTTTTTGGTTTATAATAATGAGCAATTATTGATTCAAATAGTTATTTTTCTCTTCTCTTGCAAAATATATACATAATTGGAAATGTATCTCCATCAACAAATAGTCTAATGCCGGACATAGGCCTCCCCTAATAGACACCATAGTGCTCTATCTTTAGCTTGCCGCATATAGCATCTGCCAGCAGTATTTCGCAATTCATCATGCCACCTAGTTGGAGGTTGTTTTACATTACGATTGCCGAGTCACGGTGTGCACTCAAAGATACGTTTACCTCAGCGGTTGTCGTTATGATCTATCTAATTAAGACGTGGACAATAACGATAGAGTTGTGAAATCGCTTATCTATGGAATCTATGGAAGAAGATACATTATCGGAGTTCCTCTGAAGGATAGAAATCGTAACTCAATCACCCGACAGACTACAAGTTAACATAAAAACAGCTCAAACTAGCTAGCTGAATTCCCAGTACTGACCGTATCTCGCACATTAAATATTTTAAACTTAATAAAGACCGTAAAGTTTCATGCAAACCTACAAGCATCGGCAAATTATTTCTAAGGGTTTTTATTTTCTTTATTAACCTACTAAAATGAAACTGTATTTTCAAATAACAAAGATTATGGTACAAGACCATGGTTCTGCACCAACAGCAGTATATTTTCATGAGTTGGTTGGCAGGTAAGGTAATTATAATTAATCCCGGATTATCTTTCGATGCGAGTGCTGTAATGTTACTTGGTATCATTAGCATTATCATCAGCGAAAATACCACATTAAGGTAATTAAATAATATGGTCTCTTTACCATTTGTTATCGTTCATAATTGAAGTTTAGTTTAATTAGAAGTCTAATGAGAGAGATCTGCAGAATTATTTTACTTAGTATACATATATTTAAGACAAAAATTCATACTTTCAAAAGTTACAACTCTATGTACTGATTAAAGCCTTATTTTAACTAATAACCAGTATAAACAAGATTCACTAGGTCGGTATTATGAGTGGCTACTCATTTGTTCTTTTTTATGGATATTTTGATATTAGGTACCTATAGATGTATCACTATCACTACATAGTATAAAACAAAGTCGCTTTTTCTGTCCCTTTTTAACTTTGACTGCTTAAATCTTTAAAACCGAAACGAACTATATGTACCTATACGTATAATAAAACCGTGCGAAGCCGGGGCGGGTCGCTAGTATTAAAAGGCCTATTACACTTCACGATTTACCGGAACGGTGCGCCGTGACGGCGGAAAGGACGTTCTGATTACACTGCACGGTCGCCGCCTTCCTAACTCAGTTGCCTGTCGAACGTAGTAGGAGTATGGCGCCTGTGCTCTCAAAATTTTAAAAAATTGGAATCGCCCTTGCCGCAACTGCGGCTGTAAATGTGAGAAGAAATAAAAAAAGAAAATGTTGGACCAAGCAATATCTTCTTTTATGAAACAAAATGTGTAATATGAATAATAATGAATATCTTGCATTCGTTCCATAAGTTAGGCATGTCTTTATACAGTTCTAGAACATTGGACAATACATCCTTTTCCTTTTGGGAAGTCATTTTTTCACGCAAGGCTCACTGATGCACGTCCGCTCACAACGAACGCCTCGCGCGACTGAGCGGCCGGTCTCTCTGAGCGCGTTTACATTTGCCGGCGCACCGGCAGTTAGGAAGTTAGGACGGCCGGGAGCGCACGGTGTTCCGGTGTCGGCTTCCTTTCTTCCTAACAGCGATTACACCTTCCGTTTTAAGCTTCCTAACTCTTACCGTCGACGGTGCACCGTGAATTGTAATCGAGCTTTAACATATTAAATTCAAAGTGCCTTAATACCTTTTGACTTTACTGGACTCTAGCGAGACGACAAAAACTCAAACTACCTATTTGGTAATCAATAATAAATCAATCATCATTTATTTCATCAATTTCAAGAATAACACGTCACATTTGTTTAACTTACCTACATAATGTATTTCACTCTAAACGTTTAATACGGGCTAAGGGCTCTGGATACGGCATGGTCTTTTGTAAAACGATATATTACCACAGCCTTAATCGAAAAGGAGCAATAAAATAAAGGCTTAGTACTCACACGTGAAAGTCTAACAATAGCAAGTACCTATCACTCTTACCCTTTCAATGGACCTTTGTCCTACGACCCTGCCCCAAAGACTTTGAAGGAAGTTTGTACAATTAGTCCTGTCCCGCATAAAACCAGCCGTATTCCTGATGAATAGAGCTCAGGTTAACCTGTCTAATGACTGGATTACTTGATGACCTACTCGCACATTAGTAGTAATGACAGTTGTTTGTTTCTAAACACTATTTACTCTATATACGGAAACTAATGCTTGTCTAAAAATTACTGGATGGAAAACAAGTCGATAAAATTTGAGGCTACTTCAAAACTACAAGGTGATTACTTTTAGTTATCAACATTATGAACAATTGAAATGAAAATAGTCGAGTTTTTGACCTGGAAACTTCAAGTATCAAGTAAATACTTTCGGAAAACCTCCATCACCATTTTACCCGTAATAATCGGGAAACTCGGACAATTTCTGCTTATTTATGTTTCTTATGAAACTAGATAAATATTTTTGTGAGAAGTAAACAAGGAATTCTTCTGAAGTTACCTACAAGTGATGTTATTGTTCAGCCGTGTTTTATTACCAGTGCTTTGTCCTTCCAGTGTTTTATTTCTTTTGAGATAGTCCATTATTTTGTGGAAAACGCTTGAAGCTAACAGAGTTTTTTTACAGAAATAAACTATGACGTGAAATATCTACCCAAGGGGGTCAGATGGTTGTACCGTACAGTATAAAGTTCAGAGCACACGTATCAAATCGGAAAAGGATCGTCACCGCATCAACTCGAGCCGTTGTTGCATGAAGCTTCCTACTGCAATGCAATGCACATTAATTTTATTGGAATCGTAACGCCTCGACTCGGGACGGTGCAGTGCAGTGCGTGGTCAATCAGTAGTAGTAAACCAATATAAAAGTAACCAATAGTAGTTGCCGCGCTTACGACTCACTTTACTTGTTCGCTTTACTGCCGCGCTTTACTTTTCCATGAAAATATAATTATCATAACTACTATCATCTAATGTTGTGTTTATATGTAAATAGCCGTACGACTATCGTCGAAAATCGACCGTGTTAATGGAGATTCAGCTAGGTCGCAAGAAACTGAAGCAAACCCCAAAAAACAATTGCGTCCAACTTTTGCCGAGTGGAGGCTCGCCCACGCGCGGCTGATGACTAAAAATCGAACATGAAAATAGTCAGTTACAAGCCTCCATTCCTTATTTTTCGTCCTCTCTCTTTATCCCTCAAGTAATTCTTGAATAATTGATTACTCGCTGTGTGATTTACGTGAGGACATCGGCATACGATGCCCGCACGTAAATCACTTGTTTTACTCAACATTTTAGTAGAAAATGACCAAGTCTCTTGCGATTTCAGTCAGCTGTATAAATGTATTGATTCAGCTTTGTGAGGCGATTTATGAAGCGATTAGCTGCACGGCGAAAATCGACTCGTGTAAATCCCACATAAGCGAGAAAGAAGCTAAAGTCCAACGAGCTTTTAAAAACTTTTTGTTATCAAACTGTGTAGGTACACTGGTACTACATGACTAGTACCATAAGAATAAGAACAGACTAGAAGGGAAACTTCGCTCCGAACGCGCTCAAGGTCACGATATTAGCCTACGCGATTCTGCACGTTAAACGTGCAGTAGGGCTGTCACAGCCGGCGACGCCGCACGCGGATTTTAATATTTGTGTAGGTTAGGTACCTACCTCAATAATATGACGTTATGGTCAAGTTATTGTGGTGTGATCGGTTGTAACAATAAAAGATAATACATATTATATGATAATACATACCCTATGTAAGCAATATTTTCTAAATAATATTGTGTTTTAGTATGTTCCTATCTAACTAATTAGGGAGGTACCTAATCAAAGGAACGTGAACATCGTTCGTTGACCTTTTCTCACTCGCCTCGCCTCGCGACGACGGCGCGGCGGCGGCGGCGCGCGGCGGTACAATGCAGTAGCAACCCTGGCAAAACGCCTGGACGACAGAGGGACGTAACGAGGTGAAGGGGGAAGTAGGTATATAAATGGCGGCGTTTGGGACTAGATCAAAGAAGAGTCCTTTCTACGTAGTTATTATTTATTCTTATGCTAGTACCTACAGCTAAGCGTTCACGCGTACCTACGTGCCAGTGACGATTATAACGTTGTAGAACCAAAACGTTTCGGACTTCTTAATCTTGGCCATCGCTATTTCTAATTTCAGTTGTTTCTATTGTATCAATTGTATATACCTAGGTGCTAGTTTTAATTTGTTTCTATTCCTTGATTGTAATTTGCTTTGGTTATAAGTTCAATTCATTTATTTCTAAAAGTTTCCTGAATATTTTGGCTGAGAATTAAAAGCTTTGCTGAGAATTTAAAACAATATAATAAGGCCAATGCGGACAACAAAATTATTTAACATTATTCCCCATTACAATTACAACTAGCCTGTTGTGTCCCACTGCTGGGCAAAGGCCTCCCCTGGTCTCTCCACATTCACATATTAAATTATTTTAAAATTATTCTTATAAACTTGTACCCAGACAAAACTATGTTTCCTCCGACTCCGAGCTCCGTACAGCCGACGGCTGTCAAAGAGCATACTAAATGAAGTGAATAATAAATGTTATTTAATCAAAACGCCACAGGTTCCAGTGATTAATAACGAAACTTTTGAAACTATGTTGTTTGTGGTGAAAGAGCTATTCTCTCAGTTTTCATAGTCGACTGATTAATTCACAGCTTATTGTTATTTTAAAGCCAGATGTGATTTATTTATTTATTGTTTTATTTATTTTGGTTTGTTGGTGATGAGAAACTGTCTTAATAATATGATGTTCAAATCTTTGTTAACCTTCTTGTTTTTTATAAATGTAAATGCTAGCTGTAATTAGTCGTTTTGTTATTGTTTAAATGATTTTTCTTTATTGTAAATTTTGAAGTAAAAAATGGGTATCATTTAATCGGTCAGTGAATTAAACAGATTTCGGTGAACAAAAAAACTAATTCGGTAAGCTGAATAAATAAAACTGAGCTGCGACAAATGGCCTGCAAAAAAATAAAAATTGGGCAACAAGAAATATAACAACGGCTATTCAAAAAATTTTTGTGCTTTAAATTATTTTTCATGCAGCTGCAAATCATGATTAGCATTTATTGAAATTTTGGCCTGCTGTAAAACTAAAAATGGAGCAACCAACTATCAAAAATGATCAGCAGACCGTAGATCGGATTTAATTCAGTGTTTGGAAGCTCACTAATTAATTTTGGTTTACTAATTTGACGATCGATGTGGCGGCGTACGAGGCATTATTATTTTTATTATGGCTGGATGGATGGATGTTTGTTACTCTTTTAATATGGAAAACATTAGGGATATCGAAGACTGAGAATAACACGTTTGATTTTGTGATGAGATGGGAGGCCACGTTTTGGATCGCGAAAGCAAATTCGGGTTTTTGCATTTAGAGCTGTGGCGGGGCGGCACGACGCGGCGGCAGGGAGCGGACGCGCGCTACTTGATTTCACCAATCAACTTTGAAAAATGATCAGCAGACCGTGGATCGGATTTAATTCAGTGTTTGGAAGCTAACCAATTAATTTTGGTTTGCTAATTTGACGATCGATGTGGCGGCGTGCGAGGCATTACTATTATTATTATGGATGGATGGATGGATGGATATTTGTAACTGGATGGATGTTTGTTACTCTTTTACGCAAAAACTACTGAACGGATATGGATGAAATTTGGCACAGAGATAGATTATAGTCTGGAATAGCACAAAGGGTATATTTTATCAACGAGAACGGGAATTAGCGCGGGTGAAACCGCGAGGCACTGCTAGTAATATATATACCTAAGCAGCCCGTCCCGGCGTCGTCGCACAGGGCACAGATAGGTATATAACGAAAATTTTATATATATTTTAAATTTTAACATGTACCTACCTAGTATACACACTCACGGAGACGATTTCAAGCATTGACTCTGACTCCCCACAGTACCCCAGTGACGCCCTACATCACATAGGTAACTTTTATTTTTTTTAAACTTTTTTTATTACATTATGCGCCCCGCGGCTTCGCCCGCGAACCAGAGTTTTTTTATACAACTTTCAGAAATTTATAACACAATCCCTAGGCGTTATTTTGTTAAATTAAAAAATATATGTCAAATTATTTATTTTACAGTTTATTTATACTTACTGAGTTTTGAGTAAATTGAATCAAGGAAAAATAATTTTCCAAACAAACTTTAACCCCATCAGAAGTTCATTTTTGAAAATTTTGTTAGCGTTTTGGATCGCGAAAGCAAATTCGGGTTTTTGCATTTAGAGCTGTGGCAGGGTGGCGCGACGCGGCGGGGCGCGCGGCGGCAGGGAGCGGACGCGCGCTACTTGATTTCACCAATCAACTTTGAGCCTTACTTTTTGTGTGCTTGCTTGTAAATAAGGTTCCTAACCACAGAAATCCTAGCACTATAAAAGTTATTTCTCTGATTGATTACATAGGTAATTAGGTACCTGCCTCCGAAACGCTTGTCGCCACCTCTACTAATATTGTTTTAAAAAATAAGTCAAAAAATATTTAAAAATCCGTGTGTAAGGCTGGTGGGATCATACTACAATACGTAAAATAAATCGCGTCGAATGAAGCCGTTCACATAATTGTGATCGAACTTCACTTGTTTAAGTTCGTTTGATCATTAATTATGTTTTGCTTAGGGACATAATATAAAAACGTAAAAACGAGAATTTTCATGCCTGAACTTACATGCTATTTGATCGGTGATAATACAAGCTCTAGGGTCTTTTCTATATTACTAATTGAACGAGAACACTTATTTTTGCGACTGCCACGAAATTATAGCCTTTTTGAATGCTTGCTATTGGCTCTCGTGTCTCGTCCAATCGTGTGTCGCTGCAAACTGCATACAGTGAGCGCAAACTAGCAAACTGTGGACACTCAATTTAAAATATATGGAAGAGCGTACTGAACTGATATGCCGCAAACTCAGTCGGCTGCCCACTGTTTGCCTACTAGAGACACAGCCCAAATCACACACGCACAAGCACAAATCTTGGATCACACATGCACAAATCTTGGATTTATGAATTTGTAAAATCGGATTAAGTAGGTAGGTACTTAAATGAAATATTCATATTATTATGTTTTGCTTAGGGACATAATATAAAAACATGAAAACGAGAATTTTCATGCCTGAACTTACATGCTATTTGATCGGTGATAATACAAGCTCTAGGGTCTTTTCTATATTACTAATTGAACGAGAACACTAAACTCACTTATTGAGAACACAGCCCACACTTATTTAAGAAAATAAGTGGTGGCGCCACTTTAGGTGCTGCCTTAATAACTTGTTTATTTACTAAAGACCTTTGTCCAGAGTGCGAGTGCGAGTGCGAGTGCGAGTGCGAGTGCGAGTGCGTGTGCGAGTGCGAGAGCGAGTGCGAGTGCGAGTGCGAGTGCGAGTGCGTGTGCGAGTGCGAGTGCGTGTGCGAGTGCGAGTGCGAGTGCGAGTGCGAGTGCGAGTGCGAGTGCGAGTGCGAGTGCGAGTGCGAGTGCGAGTGCGAGTGCGAGTGCGAGTGCGAGTGCGAGGGCGAGTGCGAGTGCGAGTGCGAGTGCGAGTGCAAGTGCGAGTGCGAGTGCGAGTGCGAGTGCGAGTGCGAGTGCGAGTGCGAATGGGCATGGGCATGGGAATGGGAATAACATTTTACCTAAAAACCACTATAATATAAAAATCTAACAGAAATGACTATGCTGAATTATTTTTGCGACTGCCACGAAATTATAGCCTTTTTGAATGCTTGCTATTGGCTCTCGTGTCTCGTCCAATCGTGTGTCGCTGCAAACTGCATACAGTGAGCGCAAACTAGCAAACTGTGGACACTCAATTTAAAATATATGGAAGAGCGTACTGAACTTTTATTTTTTTTAAACTTTTTTTATTACATTATGCGCCCCGCGGCTTCGCCCGCGAACCAGAGTTTTTTTATAACTTTATTTCTTTATTCCCAAGATTGACAGATAGAGATCATCTGTAGGAAAGCCCCAAATATTTTAAACTTTGCTTAATATTTACTAAGTTATTATCGGTCTTAAAGTATCTACTTACATACTAAATTTCATCTAAAATACTAAGTATCTACATACCTACCACCACCAAATTTGTTCTCAATAACTTAAGTATCTACTGAGATTATTTATAACAAACATTTACACAGACTTTCAAATTATTGAAAGTCTGTGTAAATGTTTAAATAAGCCGCGCGAAAACGTAAAGCAGAAAAAAGCGAAAATTCTTTTGCCCATAACATTTATTATGCACCTCAAAAATTTTATTACTTGCTGTAACATAATAACGGTTTATTACTGCCCATGATTTTTTTATTCAGTTGCCCAAAAGTATTAATTTCATAGACCATACCGCTATTTATTCACTTACCAAAAATTTTATATTTGTCAGCCAAGTATTGCAGGTCGTTTTTATTTTACATCCGACCAAAATTTATTAAGCTGCCCAAATATTTATTAAGCTGATTTTTACCGCTTACCCCAATATTTAAAATAACTACCAATAAATTTACTCCCGTAAAAAATTTTACCTTCTTACAATTATAGATCCAAGTGTCTTCCAAATTGTTCTGTAGTGACATATAGCGAGCTAAACTACAAAGCTAGCATCAATAAGAAGGGCTCGATAAAAATGACAGCTATCTACAAGCCAGCCTAACTAAAGCACAAATACCCCGCTAGATTGCGTTAAGATTAATTCCAAGTTTGAATTAAAAGTAAAACGAACAAATTCCTAAAACGCGCAATCGGTTGTGTAAAAATATCTGAATAATTTAAAAACAATCAATCACAACTATTGGTCGATAGACCCCGGCACAAGGACAACATCTGCCGGCCAGGGACAGAGGATGAAGGGAAATCCCCTTTATCACTATTCGGGGGAATTACCACCTTTATCCCCTAAAAATCCTATGAAACTGAACACAAGGATTTTCATTTCATTAGTTGGATGAACTCATCAATTTAGATCCGGCGCAATGCAATAAAAGATTCAAAAGAAACAGGATATACGGAAGGTGCTATTTTCCTGAATATATTCCTGCATGTGGGTCAAGGTGAGATGCGTAAACAAGTCATCCAGAAGTATAATAACTCTTTTACTGCTAAAATTCCGTTAAATGGAGTAAATGCGAGCGGCTTTGTGCATATTCTTTTGATGTCCTAAATTGAGGCGTTATCTTAAATATCAAAAGGTATTTCAACTACAAGTTCAAAGCTTTGATCTTGTATGTGGGGAAGTATTGTTTTCTCTTACCTATGGTTTCGGGAGTTCAAGAAAAAGGGAGGTATGGGCAATCAGTAACTTTTTAAATTGTCGACTATACTTCAATATCTACCTACCAAGCAGCATTGCATATTACCTCAGCTGGTGACCATTGAAATTTCAGCGTTGTTCTGTTTTTATTTTCCCTCCAATTTCTTACTAATTAATTCCCATTCAAACCAGAGCCTTGCAGCCAGGGAGGTATTCATTCACCTCTTCAAAAAGGTTCATTACGATTTAACTTTAGTGAGCAGAGCAACTATGGCAGCCTATTCGTATAAAGGGAGCCTACTCGGTTATATTAGCAATCGGTTTTCAATATGCCAGCAATTTTCACAATAACTGCAAGCAATATGACTTACCTAAGCGTTTAGTCCTTGGCTAACATGCAATGCGATATGAGTTTAATTTTTGTAAATGGATTATGTACTATGTATATTACAAATTACTACCCACATCTACATACGAGTCTGAGCATTCGGACGAGATATAACTTGAGATGTACGTACCCTAACACGATGAAACACCGTTATCAAATATTATAAGAAGTACCTAACTGATTCACTGATAGGCAACGCTGGGTTAAGCAACTCGTCCTAGAGACTTCGTTCCTACTGATCTTAGAAAATTTGGGTGTGTTTATTTCTTCCATGGCCTAGGTGTACTAAGATAGGAGTTAAAAAAAATTGTTTACAAAGGAGTCTGAAAATGAGGTTGAACATAGAACAATATATTTAAAGTTAATTTATCTAATTATACGCGACTTCGTCTGCTTGCTTTTTTATAGAGGTAATTTCCGAGATTTTTCCGCCATATTTTCTGGAGATAAAGTTTTATGCCTATTAGAATCCAAAAAGTTTCATAAAACTAGCAAATTTATAATAATTTCTCATTTTTATTTTGACCACAAAGCTCCAGGGACCAGTGATTTGTCTAATCCAATTAGTTCGTCTGGTTTGGATCCCGTATTAATTGAAAACAAACAATAGATATCGAATCATTCTTTACGTGGTTAATATTTTTCGGATTCGTATTTGCACAATTATATTTTGTAGAATGTTTTCATTTAAATTCTAGTTTATCTTGTTTGGAGGTCAGGTTAAGTACCGTGTCAGTTATTTAATACCCAGAAATCTAGACACGTACTTTAATCTAGGTGGATATTTCAATAATTAATAAATTTTGTTTGATTCATGCTTCAAAGCTGAGTTAAGGTGTAATAAAGTAGTATGTAATAAAACTAGAAACCGTGAAAAAACATGTTTAATTTTATAAAACTATGACATCTATAAGCATTTTACGAAACAAGAACTGCATGGAAACTGAATTCTACCTTCTGAATATTACACATTAGCAACGACCATATATCCAACAGAGAAAGCATCAGGGAACGTGACTCCAGCTTCTTTTTCCAGGGTCTTTAGGTTGATTTCAGTTATGATCTTCCAGCCGAGAGCTTCCACTGCCTGAGCGAGACCAGGTTTGTTGATCCAAGACAAGATTTTAGGTATATTCTTATCTTTGCAGATTGCTAACCTGGAAACGAGATTTAGGCGTCAATTCATCATTATCTAGCAACCCATACTATTCGGATGTTGGACATAGGCCCCTTTTCATAAGAGGCATAAATTAGTATCAGCTGTCGTTCAGTCTGTCTCTGCTATGCTATGCTTATATATTTATAGATCTTTAAAACTACGCAAGGGATTTTGATTGTTTTTTTGCGAAGATACGAAGTCGCCTTTGACAGAGTTTGGTGGCCACCAAACTCTGTTTTCGTATCTCTTCCTAAAATAGACAAAATGAAACTACTACAGATGCATTAAAGGAAAGCTTATGATAGGTTTAACAAACTGTACCTACGTGAATTTTGGAAATTCCTTTGTATAACGGAATTATATGATATAATAATGGCAGGCGCCTCTTTAGGTGCTGTTTAGTCGCTTTAATAGATAGGGATCCAAAATAAAGGTTTATATGTATAATACACCCGTGCGTAACTGGGGCGGGTCGCTAGTTAAGAGATGATGTATAGATATTAGTCGTCAAGGACGATGATCTCGATTCTTTGGTAGATAATAAAAACAATATATAGCTGGAAAATAGTCAGATATCGAGCCAGGTACTAATATTAATAAATACTCAGCTTGCTTTAGAAACCTAACCTGTAAGGTGTATTTTCAGAGGGTATTTAGACCATAAAACGAATGTAACTTAACTCTCTAGCTTTTAACCCACCTGGCTTTAAATATCTCTTCTTCAACGCCCACTCCCCTGTATTCAGGGTGGACAATGAATCCCCAGTCGTCGTAATAGGAGCTCGCAGCTTTGTCCTTGTAAACATTGATTTGCTTGCCAAAGACGCTCCATATATCAAACAATTTCTTCAGAGCCTGGTTCTTGAACTGAAATAACGATAATTATATCATTATTCCTCTACATATTTCCTAACATCGTATACCTACCTGTGTAGCATAATACTTTTTCTGTGCATGTAGAAAAAAGCTAAGTAAACGAGTCAGAAAGATCGTGATACCAATTTAGCAACTGAAGTATGTTTACAAATTGTTATGAATCTTAGAAATTTAGTATATTTATCGCAATTTTTTCCCTTTCATTGTCAGCTTGGTTAGAGCGTCCTGTACTGAATAAAGAACACGGGTTCAAGTCCCGCCGTAGTCGAAAATATTTGATTTTTTACATATTTAAATTCTTAGAAATTATCAAGAGTGCGAGAGCAGATTTTTTCTAGTACCTTCAAATCACTGTAATCGTCTTCAGGATCGCCTTTCTTCGAAAGAGCCATGATC
This sequence comes from Eupithecia centaureata, assembly GCA_944547425.1. NCBI lineage: Eukaryota > Metazoa > Arthropoda > Insecta > Lepidoptera > Geometridae > Eupithecia > Eupithecia centaureata. The sequence continues at coordinate 4,684,541 of OX155684.1, read as the reverse complement.
GAAGCACCAACAACGGTCTCGTTATCTAGTGTTACCACATCAATTTGATGCTCAGCTCCGATAATTTGGTTCAGCAAATTTTTGTGCTCACTTAATGCTTCTGGATTGTTGGCCACACCTACAAATTATTAATGAGTTGAGTTTTTTTTTATTGGAAATTAAGCATGATTTGATACACTTTGTGTGGAGACTAAAACTGTCCTTATCTTGAAGATCCTTTGCAATTGTAAGAGGATGAGAACCGTTTAAAAGTAATTCAATTTTTGTGTAAATATATATCCAATAACTGTTATGATGGTTTCAAGGCTATTTCTAAACCCAGATATGGGACGAAAAGTCTTTGGGTTATTCCATAGCTATTGGATATAACTACATCTATTCAAAATTTCAGCCTGATCTGTTTAGTAGTTTTTGCGTGAAAGAGGAGCAAACATCCATTCATATATCCACTCATTTTTTTTGCTTTTTATTTAGTGTAGTATATATATATAGTATAGTATATATATATACCTCTATTATGTGGACAAGGATTTCTGGATAGCTCTGCCAGATTTGCTAGTTTGAAGGACTGGTGTTACAGATGGCATGAACGTTTATTTGTAACCCATTTGGAAATTATTATTTTCTATGATTTGGTCCATAGTTAGAAGGTAGTATTTTGTGTAGATCAATCTTACCTGAAGCTATAGCGAAAGGGTCCTCTGGAATATTGTATTTAAACAACATGTCAACTACTTCCTCAACTTTATCCATCCCTGCTTCATGGATGCTGAAGTTCACTGCACTCCCTTTCACATTTTTGCTGAAGGTAGACCATACTTTTACCATTTTTATTTTTTAGTTTATAGACAATCTTTGAATCTCACTTATTCACGTTTTGAATCATGAAGAAAATGCATTCGCTTTTATATACCTACCTACTCTTCATTTATACTTTGTTTGATATGCAAACGAAGTTTAATTTTCCCACATTATTTGTTGGCTCTCTGACTATCAAAGATCTGATTAGGAATAGTCTAAGCGCCCACTTCATTTTGGGTCACAAGATATTGTAATTAGTCCTCTGTATTCTTAAAACAGGTATTTTTCAGTTGAATAAACTTAAGTATATATTTACGTGTTCAATTTAAACCTTGCTTTGTGTTTAAGGTATAATTAGCATAATCATAAATAAAGAAAAACGAATAATGTCGAATAACAATTTGATGTTTCAGTAAAATTAATGATATAAAAAGATAGCATTAACTTGTTTTAACGTATCCTATTTCGAACTGTTTTTAACATTTAAGTATTTTTAGTTGAGTTTCCTTTCCATTATGTTGTTGTGGCTACCTGTGTATTTTGTTTTAGAGTTTTTAGTATTAATAATTGTCCTATCTCTAGTTGTTTACCCTAAATGAATAAATATAAATATGTCAATAAAAGATTGAGATAAAAATAATAATCAAGCCACCGCAGCTCTGTCTATTTTGTTATTAGATATACAGATAGGGAGATTATGACAATGAGTTGGCGTGTTTATTTGGATTTAAGCCTTCGTGTAGTTATCTTATGAATGATATTATGATCCTTGCGTTTCACGACTGTGTAACTACATAAGAGGTGCTTGACTATATCTTGTTCTTTATCTTTGTTTTTCATTAATTTGTGTTAATTTATTTAGTAATTGAGGGGGTTCTATATCTTTGTTTTATTTAATCAGTCAAAATAAAGTGTTAACCCGCCGTTTGTGACCTATATGTCTGTGAGACCGGGTGGATCGAAAAAGTCGAATAACTTTTTTACCCGTAATTGAATTGAGTTGCAAATTCATGTACTCTCCTGATTTTGCGTACCCCACCGTCAGTACACCCGGCATCGGTAAGGCAGGCCCACGTTTTTGAGTTTTGCCGCCAACCCGGTGCGTGGGACCGGGGTCACAGATTACGTAAGTAAAATTGACAAAGATAAATATTAAATTTTATAATAATTTATAAGTATATATATCTATTTTTGGTTTAATTAAGTAGTGTAGTTATTGTGATTGTTTTTACTATGTTACCTTTTATCTTTTTGCATATCTTATAATATTTATCTCAGTTCATACATATTTGTTGCCTTATTTCTAAATAATGTTTTAGCATGTCCTACACATACTAGGATAAGCAGGTTTGTCAAAAAATGGTCGGTTCATTGAGTGCGAATGGCAAAAAAATAGAAAATCTAAACATATTTGCCACCAGCCAGCAAACCTAGAGAGTGCCAACATGCTCAAGCTTTTTTTTGGCTCTTGAAGAAGTATGATTTTTGGGCAGTTTTTCTTAATGCTTTTTTATTTAGTACGGGTATCTTTTTTGTTTGTTTTTTTATAGTTTCTTTTGTAATAAAACAGAGAAATGCTGATTTAGTTAGAAAAAATAGATTTTTGGTAAAAAATCTGATACCTATTTAAGAGCGTTAGAAAAATCTTGGATATTTTTAATGTTTTAACTATGTTAGCGTTAAGTTAAATAAAAGATATGTGATTTAAGATATACCATTGTATTATTATAATAAAAACATACCTTTTTAATATTTGAATAAGTAAAAGTTCCATGGAGTAAAATCATTAAGGAAAATTTTTATTTGAAAAACCCGGTCCGTAAGACCGGCGTCACAAACCACGTAAGTCAAAGTGACGTCACAAATGGCGGGTTAATTAAGTCAAAATAAATGTAAACTCATTAATAATATATTCTTCTTCTTCTCCCGGACCTTTTCCCACGCTAAGTGAAGTATAAGTATAAAAATATATTACCTTAATAAAAATAAAATAAAAAATATATATCAATAATATAATGTATTGGATTAAGTATATCAGTCATCTAGTACCCATAACACAAGCTCTGCTTAGCTTGGGGCTAGATGATGTGTGGACTGTCCGGAATTATTTGTTAATGATTGATTGTTGGTGATCATCACACTGAAAAAGTGAAAGACCCTTTCTGCCAACACAGTAAATTTCTGTTTCTTATCATTAATCAAAGAGAAAAAAAAGAAATACTCTATTTTTTTTTTGTTACCATAGTGTTATTTATTTTAGTCGTAAGTTTTTTAACAATATAACTATGTTGTTATTTTATAATATATAATTAATTAATTAAGTACTTCCTGTTTTTAAGCGATGCAATAAAAATCTTGAGTTATGTCTATCTGACCCAAACATGTAATTTTCAGTTCTGATATTGCATTTCTAATGTATAAATAAATTTACACAAAAAAGTGTGTCAAAACTCGTTTTTACACAATTTTAACTCGGCCTTATTCAATCAAATTAAGTTTGCAAACCTACTTCAATCCATCTCTCAAAGGCTCGGGGAATTAAAGAAGTTTTACGATTATTTTCTGACACATTTCGTGAAAAGGTCGGTTTATTTGAAGCGAATATTTTATTAAATTAGTTGTTGGAGTCAGTCAATGTTCCAATGTCGAGAGTTCTGAAAAGAAAACCAACATTTATATATATATATATATCACTACATAGTATAAAATAAAGTCGCTTTCTCTGTCCCTATGTCATTATGTCCCTTTGAACGCTTAAATCTTTAAAACTACGCAACGGATTTTGATGCGGTTTTTTTTAATAGATAGAGTGATTCAAGAGAATTTACATATAATAAAACCGTGCGAAGCCGGGGCGGGTCGCTAGTATATAGATAAGAAAGTAATCCTATGTGGGATTTCGTTAGATAACGTTTCAAATCCAAATACCTACATTAATAACACTACAAGATGGTAAAAGTTGAGTACGCTAATGAAAGTACGCTAGGTAGGTGCTCATTAGGGGAGGCCTATGTCCAGCAGTGGACTCATAAAGGTGGGTGGAGAAACTGCAAGCGGAAAACAATTTGCTTTTGCGAAAAAGTATTCATCAGACGGTTATCTAGGCTGTAAATGGAAATAAGTTAATAATGCTGGACAATTCATACAGCACCATCTAGCCCCAAGCTTACCAGAGCTTGTACTAAATACCGGATATATTTAACACCTACATTACAAATATATTTAAACAATATTTTATAGGTTGTACAAATATTTATTTCATTAAGGCGAGAATCGAACCTTCATCCTCCTGCATCGCAGGTGAACCTTCGCCCCCTGCACCACAGAGAAAGAAAGAAAGAAAGAAAATCCTTTTATTTGGCCCATAATTAACCATAGGTAACGTATAAATAACACATAAAACACAGAGGTCTTCTTATGTATCGTATTATACGACGCCTACTAGAAACAAGTACCTACATAATAATATTATAAATAGTCTCCGATGTAACAGTTTTTGCGTCACGTCTAGTCTTACATATTTAAAGACTCCTTCACAGTCTAGTGGGTTCTAATGGGATGTCTCCTCGTTCAATGAGTACTTAACTTAAAGTACGCAATAAGGTGAAAATAAGATTGTTTGCTTATCTTCAGAAATTATGCGAACTTCAATCTCAAGAGTTCAATCAGTGCTCATCATTTAGCTCTACATCAAATCTGTTTTTTTTACCCACAACGCAGGGCTTTTGTATAATATTTTTCTACTCTATTGATATCAACTATGTACATAAAGTAAAGTAAAGTAAAATTTATTGATACATGCATACATAAAACATAATCACATTAACTTAATATTATTCTCAGTATTCCTTAGTTATCTAGAGAATAATAGTAGTTAATTTTAGTTTACTTACATAGTTATATGAATTGTATATGAAGGATTTTTATTAATATTTTACAAGTGACTTAGATAAGATATCATTAAATGTTGTATTACATAATGTACATCACTTATCTATTATTATTTATTTGTTTATGTTTTGCATAATACTTTTATGTGTACAATAAAGAATTTTCTATCTACCTATCCAGTACACATAACACCAGGGCCCGAATTCCACTAAATAAATCGCAACCAAATGAACAACCATGTCTTTATCATAGGAAATACTTTGAATTTTTGACTTTTACTTAAATCTTATATTTGAGCTACCATTATTATTAAATCCTAACTTGATATATTTGATTTATTTAAAGATGTCACTATCACTTTTAAATTCCAGAAATTCTTAGACGCTGTTCCAGTTCCGCGGTATATCAGTCGATTTCACATTTTCTTGACATTATCGTGTGTTTTTAATTGATATTTAAAAGGGGTAGGTAAATCCTAACTTCCTTCTCCTTACTAATATTATAAATGGAAATTTTTATGTTTTTTGTTCCTCTTTCACGCAAAAACTACTGAACAATGCTATTTATTTCCCATGGGAACTGATTTATGGGATAAAATATGTTTTATTCCAGGGCTAGAACTATATCAATTCAAAAATACCGATTCGTACAGTAGTTTTAGCGTGAAAGGGTAACAAACACAACTTTCGCTTTTATAATATGAGATAGTAAGGATTTGGTTCAAATTAACGACACTAAATAAGGCTTATGCCATTTTTGCACCTGCTGTTGCCTCAAGACCTACGTAATGAAGATTGAAGAGTTTCACCTTGTCTGTGGTTTGTATTTAATTAGGTAGTACCTAGATACACTATTTTGTCTGGTACTTGCCTATACCTGCTTCTACAATTAGGTCTACAATTTGGCCTAGAACTTCACTGAATGTTATTTCGCCTAATTAAATTTAGCGCGGTCGTGTGTGATTTTAGTGCGAGTTTACCGTGAACCTGCACGCAACTTTAGACTAGAGGCACCTAACAACTCCATTTTTATAAATTTTGTTCAAGTTAAGCATCCAAAAGTAAAAGGCTAAATCTTTTTTATTTCCCACATAAAATCCAAAGTTCTACAGTAATCCCCCAAGAGTTTATGCACGGGAAGTTTCGCCGCAAGCACATAACATTTCTTTTGAAAGAATCCGAAACAGTCTAAATAGGTATTTACCTACCAAAGTTGGATCATCAGGAGAGAGCTCTGAAGGTCGACGATCAACCGTCATTTATTTATAAAGAAAACTTTGACGGGTTTGGCAACGCAAGGGGCGGTCAATTACGACTGTTAAATATTCAAATAAATTTATTTTCCGTAAAAATAATCATACTTAGTAACATAAAGTATTTAAATATTTTTAACGTAGTTTTGGAATGAATAGTTTGTTACACGGTTCAATTGTTTCAGATTATTCCAGTTTTCTATTAATCTATTCGGGATCGAAGGAGTTGTGGCGAGGACAGAATCTTTATATACTTACATTTGATTTATAGCTTCTTCATACAATTTAAAAACTTAAAAATAAACTACTGCCGACAAAAAAAACACACAAAAAAAAGCAAAAAATACTCAATCTACCCTTTTTATTTAACCATAAGTTCCTTAGAATTTAATTTATAATTAATTTGAGTATTTAACCTACCCTAATAACTAAAAACCCTAATAAGCATACATGAGTAGTTTTGGAAAATATTATAAATATATGCATTCTAACAAAAACAAAAGAAAAATCGGACTAGACTCTGTAAAACTCTGTAAAGGATATGCGTCGTCAACTTTAGAACTTTTCGTCAGTTAAAAAGTAGTGTCCAAGTAGTTTCTTTTCGTTCATCATTCGTTCATTGTTCCTCAGCAAAGTATTACTTAGGTAGTTATTTCACCTTGTAGAATTTCGTCCATTGAGAACATGTTTCAAAATAAGTTTGAACGATAAATCACGGAAACTATCCCGTTAAGTCGTCCGACACAAATTGATCAAACCTTGACATTTCAGCGAACGTGTTCTCAAAATGGCGCTTCGAGTTCCATCAGAAAACAACTGCATCGCCTAAACTTGCATCAGTCCATATCCGCCGGCAAACGAACGGGTTAATTGACAATTATGGATTCATTTCCCTGTGTACGGTCCGGCACTTGAAGCAGACGTGGGTATGGGCAGATCTACATCGTGAGTCGATGCGATTTCGCAACGCAACCAAAACTTCTAAAGCTATTTTATGATGGGATGAGGTAAAAAATTAGACCTTCCCCTGTTCTAGTGTTATACTATGGATGTTTTCATTTGAATGGTAAAAAAATTAAACCAAAACTACATATTATAGAATAGAAAAGAAAACTCTTTATTGCACACGAAACAATTTATACAAACTTAAGCTACAATTGGCGGTCTTATCGTTCAAGAGCTCACACATTATACATTATATACTGTTTTTAAGGGACTAATACATATGATTAGATATTTGGTAATAGTTTTTACGATCTTTTTGTATAAAATAGCAAAAAAATATACCAAAATAATCCACAAGCGAAGGATTAAAAACATACATACATAAAAAATATAATATACCTACACAGCCTAAGGTACACCGATTTTTTGAAGTCCGTTGAACACTCGAGCTCTTGTATAGATTAAATTATTTTAGAACTAGCAGCGCCTCGTGGTTTCACACACGGAATTCCCGTTCCCTTGGGAATTCCAGGATAAAATATAATAGCCTAATGTGTTATTCCATACATCAATCTATTCTAATTCCATATATCAATCTCTGTGCCAAATTTCATTCATATCCGTTCAGTAGTTTTTGCTTGAAAGAGTAACAAACATCCATCCATCCATTCATCAATCCATCCATACTTAGAAACATTCGCGTTTATAATATTAGTCTGATTTAGGTAATGGAAGTTTATATAACCCCGTGAGTACCATGAGTGAACCTGCTGAGATCTTTGCATAATTTGAATAAAAATGAATAATTTAATTTGACATATCGCCCAAGAGCGAAAACATCCCACCCTTAAGAATACTACCCAGATCTATCATATGTATAGGTATTCAAAAATTAAATCTAGATCACTAAGCTAAGAGTAAAAATAGCACGAACAGATTTATTAACTCCTTGGATGGATGCTACGTACGGCAACGCGGCGCTAGTTTCTGCGATGCGTTTCACGACTGTGCATTCAACAAATGAAAAATGATCGTGACTTCACAATTTCCTCTGTTAGAACCTGACTATTTAGCACATCTGAAACGCTCTTCAATCATCTTTTCCAACTCTAGATTACTTAGAGTAGGGTGCTCTGTCCAAACTCAAGGTAAGATACATGGCTACATCATCATCATCAGGCCATATTAGTCCACGGCTGGACATAGGCATTCCCTAATGAGCGCCATAGCGCCCTGTCTTCAGCTTGCCGAAGCCACTTAAACTGAAAACCACTTTTTTGTTGATTTTTAGAACTTTATTACAGGTCGTTCTTTAAATATTAAGTGAGGCAGTTATATTATAAACTCGACGCCAAAACGAGTATTTGGGTTTTTGTGTGGTGAGTTACTTACAAACATGATTCCTTGATAATGGCATAAGAATAAATAATAACTAATAATAAATAATAATAACTCTGTTTTTACTTATTCTTATGATAATGGCTCTCGTTATAGCTACCTAACTAACGTATGTATAAATAGATATCTAGTTTTTGTTTTTCTATCTTGATTTTATTCTGCCACTTAATATTTTCTAACACTAAAAATACGAAAGTTTAATCATTACCTCTTCACGACTAAGGTACCTACGGACTGGATAAGACTGAAATTTTGCATTGTTAGTTTTAGACTCGTTTTAACATATTATAGACTACATTTAATCCCGTTAAAAGAAGCCCAAAGTTGCGGGCAGAAAGGAGTTAAAAAAATAATTGGTGCCTTTATAGTTTGCTTGTAAAAACCTAGGTGCCTATAATTAATTTAATTAATCTTCGTAGATGAGAGGCAGAGTTTAGTTCTCTAAATGAATAGGATAATAAGCTTGATTATAGGTAACTTGGCTTAACTAACAAGCCAAGTTGAAGAACTTCAGGTAAACTTTCAGTTTAGTTTACCATCATTTAGCTTCGGGGATGGAGTTGACGTCGGCAACATTTTAATAGAAAATAACTCGGGCTTTATTAACGTTTTAGTAGTCAGAATTCAGCCACGAAATAATAATTGGTTGTTTTTGGAGTTTAGCCCCCGAATGGTAAGAGACCTGTTCGAAGATGTGTTGCGAAGGCCTAGACGACACACCTTAAGATGCCAGAAGATTAGAAGTAGGCAGTTTTCAAAACAGTAGTTTCATACTTAAATTTTAGAAATAGACGTAAAATTTACCCTATCTCCAAAGTTTACATATTACATCTGAAATGCAAGAGTAGTTGCATTTTTTATGTAAAACATAGATAAATAAATAAAATAAAAATAGGGTTGTACAAATAATAATTTAAAATGAGTGAAGGAAAAAATATACATATTTTATAATTAATCATCATCATCATCAGCCAATATCAGTCCACAGCTGGACAGAGGCCTCCCCTAATGAACAGTATAATGAATACCTATGTCCAAATAACTGTTAATACTAATAACTAACTGAAAGTAAATATGAAACTTTGGTGTTCTTCCAACATAAACAAGATTTGTAGGCAGTCATCGCTTACAGCCATAATGAATTCGCCAAACTACGAAACTTCAGGTTATGAAGTTATTGAGCGAGTAATCTAAGGTCTTATCATAAGGTCTAGTCGTATTCTAAGTACTTACATACCTATACAGGGTGTTAGTGTGAACACCGTTGTCCTTGAAACAGGTTCAGCATCATGAGTAGAATCCAAAACGGATGAAAAAAAATGATTCTTTTTTTTACTCATTTTTTAAAGAAAATTTTTATAAACACTAAACGTTTGGTCACAAACACGTGACACAAGTACTTCGACCAGGCGACACGTGGCATGTGCACCTCAGTGTCGGATCACCTTCTGTGCGAATATCCCGTCTTTTGAAGGGCACAAGTAATGAAGTTACGATCCAAGTAAGGCGCGGGTATAAGTACTTACGTAGGTAGGTACTTAAAGTATGTAGAGTGACTATGGCATCGTGTACGATAGCGAAGACATGAAATATCAAAATCTTGCAAAACTAAAATAGGTGTTAAGCTTTTCTCATCGGTTTTGAATTCTACTCATGATGCTGAACCTCTGGTTTCAAGGACAACGGTGTTCACACTAACACCCTGTATAACACAAGCTAATCTTGTTGTGTTGCAATTAAAATCAAAGATTGTGTTATGTAATTTGACTTGACCAATTTTTGCAAGAAATTTTCATAGACTTAGCTTGGGCTGAACTTATAGCTGAATATTTGCACCAAGTATAAATAAATAATCAGCCATGGATGTAGTATAGTTATTTACAACTTATGTTTCCAAAGAAGCCGGTGAATTAGGACGAGCGCGCCTAGAAGGTGCTTTAGAAAAATACTTTTACTTTTATTTAAGTATTTAATAAAGTTAACGATATTACATTTAATATTAAATCTAAATAATCTACTGTTCGATGTGAGAACAAAATTAAGATTAAGAAGTTGAGTGAAGTCGAGTGCATTGTGGAGTTTAGTAGGTCAGGCCGAAGGCGATCACGTCCATCACGTTGTGCTCTACGACTCTACGTCACGTTGTCGCTGCTTCCACGAGTGGACTTCATAAAGGGGGCTATTCTGTTGAAAGGTGGGCAATTCTACAGCTATCACAGGTGGCCTACTATAAAATGAATATTTACTTACAACATTTCGATACCCTGAAAAGTAATGACAATCTTCTCCCGGACTAGCAGTCCGCTTCTCTTTTGGATTATAGATTAAGAGGTACAAAATTTCGGATGAGTTGTACCCTCTTGGTTTTAACCAAGAGATTTAGGATTCGGATGACTTGTACTTTAATTCAAAAGTGAAGTGGATAACTCGTCCGCGAACGAGTTTTCATTTGAATCACTTCATTTTTTTTTCAAATAATAGTAATAACATTTCTTTCTACCATTTCTGCCTAACTGTGTTACAGTTTGTCGGCAGATCAACCCTAGTTTGCGCTCACTGTACGCAGTTTGCAGCGATACGTGCGCCGACTGTCTCAGTTAGCGGCCGACTTGCAGGTTCCAATGCTTGCTATACGCACGCAAACTGATCAAAGTTTGTAGCTGTTTGCCACAAATTTGCGGCTCACTCAGTCGGCCGCTCACAGTTTGCCTACTGGGGACACAGCCTAACCCAGAAAAACAAGCATTTTTTTCAACAACCCTCGCAAATTGCCTCTAAAGTACGATAAAATAAAGGCCACAATTTATAAGTAGGTACCTGCCTGCTTCAACCATTTGTAATCCTGTCGACAGTCGGATTAGGAACCTACTGCTGACGCGATAAGCCCACCTTTCCCTTTATTAGGGCGAAGATACATTGTGATGACGAGGTACATTATGTTGTCGGTTTAGAGTAAAAGTTGCTAATAAAATTAAATTAACCAGAAATAGAAATTAAATGCAAAAAACGTGAAAAAAATCGGACGCCTCTCAGGTTTTTCTTTGAAAAAGGATCATACCGATAGCGCTGGTCTTTCATGTAAAAGGCGGTACTATGATTCAGACAAGCGCCGCCATCTTTTTCATTTAAAAATTACTTTTTGGCAAAGCCTTTTTATAATTTCTAGTTTTTGTCGTATATATTTCTTATTGCTATTTTGTAATAGTATTATTTTATAAAGTTTAGGCCGAGAAGTCGAGTGACCAAGTTCTTTATGGTGGCCAATAAAGTCTGTTTTTGCATCTCTCCTAAATACCGCTCAAAACCGCACAGCCAATTAATATTAATATAAATTAAATATCACGGTTTGATTAGATATGCATGAAGATCATACCCTTGTTCACTAATATAGTTTACTACCGACCCGCCCCGGCTTCGCACGGTTTTTTTATACATATAAACCTTGCTCTTGAATCACTCTATCTATTAAAAAAACCGCATCAAAATCCGTTGCGTAGTTTTAAAGATTTAAGCACACCTATTGACATATGGACAGAGAAAGCGACTTTGTTTTATACTATGCAGTACCTTGTGTGTAGCTTCGTTCAAAACCGAACTTCGAACCCCGTTTTAAATTTAAATCCCTCGATTAAGATTTTTAAATTGTGTTGCCACAAAACAAAAAAATGTAGATAACTATTTAAATGTGCTTCAGTACAAGGTTTTTTAACTCCCATCAAATTGTATTTTCCTATCTTGTCTGTACTCAGCCTTCCTCTTGATCATATTTTAATTTTTAATTTATAACTCTTTGTGGATTAGCACTTCAAGCAAAAAGTAGCACTTAGTGTTTTGATAGATTAGTGTTTTTAATCCAGAGGCGAATTTGAAAACTGATGTTTAGAAGTTATATTCCTACCTAAACAAGTACTTACCTTTTTGAGGATTATTGTGAGTTAAGTTATAATGTAACACCATGCTATTTTTACATGTTATTACATGTTATTTTATGTGTTTCAGTGGACATAAGTATTCCAGTTTTACTATTTGAAAAAAAAAACTTTCATACAAATCTATCTAGAAATCTATAGAAGGACCATAGCAATAAGCCTTTTGCTTCAAAAATCGCTGGATAATAAATTCTGGATGGCGCGTATTTGGTTGATGATGATGATTATGAATTCTAGAAAAATTTATTCTTTTTAATTTTAAAACAAATTACTTCCCTAGCGTTGTATCGATGACTGGCGCGGGAAACCGCTGAACGCAGGCTGTGCAAAAAACGGCCATCATGAAGATCTTTAGGGCTCCCTCCCACACAAAACTGCGATGCGATGTCACATGAACTTGAGATGCGAATTTCTGCGATACGATTTTGTGCGGCAAACCGTTTGGTAGGGTAACCATACTTTCAAGATTAGTCAGCCGTATTGGACGTGTTTTTAGGAAGCGTAAGATGGATCGCAATAAGATTATTGCACTGCTGTTATTTTTAAATAGATATAAAAAAAAAGAAGATTCTGGGTTCATCCATTTATTACGATTACGAACTCAGATGGGAACTATTTTACTCGAAAGTACTATGGGTTGAGAACTGAAGAAGATATTTTTTTTTTACAACAAAAAGAAGGCGGCTCAGGCGCCGTCTTTCTAAAGTTGACTCAGAGCGGCCTAAAAGGGGGGTCACCAAGTATGACGTAATATGGTAGGAATTCGCGATGCAAATGAGATCGGACGTTATCGTGCGAGTTCGCAGATATTTGCGATGCGATGCGAGTTCGCAGTTTTGTGTGGAAGCCCTTACGGGAGACCGATGTCAACGTCTTTCGACTGGTATGATGTTGAAATCAATTAGAAACAATTGACAACTTAAAAATGAACAATACCTACCTATTATTTGATGGCTAGTAACTTAATGTAGATATTGAATGTCTGAGTCAGTAAGATGACCCCATACGAGATAAGCACGCCTCAACCCTCGAAGGTAATTTTGATAAAAAAAAGCCCGTACTTTCCCACCTCGAGTTTCAAATGTTGTAAGTGGTGGTACTTGTCGCTTCAGGGCTCTTCTGATTTCCATCAGAATTTTAGGGTAGATAGGTTTGATGTTTGAGAAACGCGTACCTACAAGGTCAGGTCGGAAAAATATTCTTATATGCGTCAATGATATGTGTCTATTTCGCTTCTTCCACAAGTGGACAAAAGAGTGAAGCGAACTGAAAACCAATTTCACTTTATTTCTTATATTATTTTGATAATTATGTACCTATAGTATTAAATTGGACTTGTCTAAGTGCTTATTTTGTAAGTCTAAAGAAATAAAGATATTGATTTACTGATTTACTGACGCAAGAGTTACTAATCAAAAAGTAATCGTAAATAATTTTATTTTATTACCTATTATGTTTTGGAGATAGACTAGATTCTGAAATAGGCTGATGATGATGATGATACATTCTGAAAATTGCATGTCATAAGCTAATATTTTATGTTAAATTATAAAGTTACAGACTTTTCAGTACGGAGCCAAACTACTTATCCCAAACTTATATAACCCTTTGTATCCCAATAATAAGAGTTTTTAAACCCTGAACACAATTTAAGTACTTTTTGATATTTTCAGTGTTCACTGTAAGTTTCAACAAAGTGTAAAGGGTTAAAACATTACCAAAAAACTTCACCCCCTTAGAAGAGTCAATTCCAAAAATCCCCTACTTATCGAGAGTCTGTGTACCTTAAATTTTTCCTTTTTTTCTGTTTTTTCAGCACAAGGCTGACGATTATTCAATAACATATCTCAGCTCATACAAAACATCCTGTTCAGTAACCATCAGTCTAACTGTTAATTAAAATTAAAGACAACTGGCTGGATGCGGCGATAACCAAACGTGAGAGAGAACTGTGATTTGCATGCTAAGTAATATCACCTACCAGCTTAGTTCACGAACAGGTAATCGAGTGAAGCTGCTTCACTTTATATGCATCTACAACAAAAGTCAAAGTATTTTTATTGTTTTTTATTTGTTTTCAGCGCTTAAATTTTTAAATTTTTTTTTGATTTTAAGCATAGTTTTAAATAATGATGCCACCCTTATGAATGACTTTAATTTTTTTCTTGTTAATAAGTTTGAATGTTCAAGTGTTTCAGCTGGTTTATTGCTAAGCTGTACCGATATGTTAAGTTGATGCACAAACGTGTCGTATCTCTGTCAACGGTTTCCTAAAGTTTACCTAACGGAGTTTAACTTGATATTCACGACTTGAGTCGGTTGCAAGAATGGTTTGTATTAAAAATAAAAAAGCTGTAATATTTGCAAAAAATATGTTTTTATTATTCACATTAACCTAATAAAACTACTGAAAAATATTAAATTAAGTACCTAGGTTACCACTAATATTATAAATGTGTAAGTTTGAATGGATGGATGGATGTATCGATGTACGGATGAATGAATGTTTGTTACCTCTTCACGGCCAAACTACTCAACTGATCGGGCTGAAATTTAGAAAAAACAGACATTTTAAGCCGGTAAATTATGTAGCTGGATGTGGTAGAAAATATATTTCAAGTCGTTGCATGCGAAGGTATTTGCAGCTGTGCTTATATTATGGTCAGAAATAAAAAACCACTCAAGTTATTTACAAGATAAGATAAGGGTTATCTTTAATCTGTCCATAAAAAGTAACAACATTATGCCAGCCAAGTGTTTTATGTCTATAAATCATGTACAATTTTATTGTCTCTATCGCTTTTTTAGGATTTCGATAAACTTCACTTCATGTTACTATCAACAAAATAACAATTTAATATACAAGTTACATAACAAAAATGTTGACAATAAATATATTTAAAATTGGCAAAAATAATAAAAAACATATCCAGTTCGCAGGCACGTGCAAATTCATCAAATGTACACAAATATTATTTTCATTACTCATACTCGGAAAGTACCTAGGTCTGAAGTTGCCTGAAGAGCGGGTTGAAAATGATACTTTTCAGCCCTAGGAAGAATTGGTTTCAATTGACAGCTTCACGTTTCTATTGAACCATGAATGTGAAAAATAATGGCTGAAGCAAAAAAGAAAAAAAAATGCGGGAAAGCGGCAATTCAATCTTCATTTGTTTTATCGTGTTATTGAGTTTTGTTTGTTTTACGAGTTCATCTGATTCAGATATAAGTTGATTTAACGCCTGATTTCGTAAGAGCTAAAGCAGTAGTGGAAAACCTTTTCACTAAGTTTAAGTAATTGCTCTAATTTTACCATAAACTTTACATAAATATCTCACCTGAGTTGTGAGTTTATGTTAAATAAAATTCACAATTTTTTTCTTTAGCTAACTTGTGTTTTTATTTACATTTCCTTGTGTTCGTAATGAAAAGCACAGTGTTTACCTCGGGTGAAAGCAATTTTCAATATAGTATTTTCAACCCTAGGGCAATAATGTACTTTACCAATACTCTAATGACTTCATCATTTTCATTCAGCCAGCCTTCTTCTAAAGACCGAAATAGCGTTTCTAGTAGAGCTTAATCCCAGAATTTCACTCGACATTGAACCATATTGGAGGTTTTGAAATATCAGTGTACACTGTAGTGAAAAAATGTTCCTTGTCATTTATTTCTCTTATCCAGAGCTTTGCCAATCTTCTTACAAAAGGCGATCAATGTGAAAATCTTTTGTAAGGTTTTATCTATTACAAACCCTAAGAAATACCTAAGTGTTGTCGACTTATAGGTAGACTAGTTTTTTTCCTTATTATCAGGCTTCTATCTTCGGCTCGACTGACTGACTATAGTGTATTTACTTTATCTCGCATTATTTAAATCCACAAATAAAGCAGAACTGAGCTTGTATGTGACTTGGTAAACGTAGTGTAGGACGCCCTCCGGCCAGGTGGGATGAGGATCTGCGAAAGACTACTGGCAGATGCTGGATGCTGCAAGCTGAAGACACGGCGCTATGATGCTCATTAGGGTAGGCATATGTCCAGCAGTGGACTAGTATGGGCTGATGATGATGATGATGAGCTTATATGTACCTATTTATAGTATTAAATATTTTTTAAAGTTTTACTAAATATTGTTACAGAGTCCAGGATTATTCCACCACAGTTGAAAATTTTTATAAACTGTTTCAGTATTCATTGCTGTGTCATTATTCATTATCTCACAAAACCTGCAATACTCGTTAGTATCCACGGCATCGGTAGTGTGGTGGTAGCTGTAATGGTTCCTCCATCTAAAATAATCGGCATACTCTTCAGGATCGTTCATCAGATTGACGATTGTTTCCGCTAGTTTTACAGCGCCTAATTCTCTAGCATTCAAGTATGACCCGTCTGGCAAGAATCTGTAAGAAACCAATCACAGTTTTAGTACTTTAATCAAGATAATCATTCGTTAGCTAGCTACAAACAATTTACCTACTTACTACGTAAGATAAAGGACAACTATAATGAGGTAGGGACCGTTAGTAAACAAAATTAAAAAACATGTTCTTTTTAACTAATAACTTTATGAATTAAGGTCAGTACCCTTAGTCGGTACATTACATCTGTTACATTACATAGCTATTGAGTCAATAAATGTAATTTTCTTTACTCTTTATTTATATACTAAGTTAATATAATATTGAACATTGCCTTACCTTGAATAATCAGCTCCACCTAAAACTATTGGCACAGCGTTGTTATTAAGAGCAGTTAAAAGTTTCTCAGTAACATAGTCCGTACTCAAAGAATTTTCAAATGATAAATAGAAAAAGTATTTTTCTTTGATCATGTCCTTACACATTTTATCTCTCGCTCTTGGACATTGATATAATCCACAGTCTCCATAGATATCAATCTTATATGCATAATTGCTATCATCCGCGTAATTTAGGAGTTCATTTTGCAGTTCCTTCGCAAAATGTTCCCGATGACTATGTGAAAAACAGTTAGAAACAAACCAGGCGACTGCCACCGTCTTTGTCTTTAACTTATTTTTAAATTCATCGCTCACAGGTTTCATTTCATTTAGTTCTAACCATTTTGTATCCTTTTTTGGGCCGATAACATTGTTGTAAAGATCTCTTATAACAATGAATCCCCATTGGACTTCTGAATCTAATTTGTATGTCCATGTCCAGTTGAAAAAGTTGTCATATTTTGTAGTGCATATTGGATAATTATCAGGTGACTCGATGCTTGCAAAAACATACTTCTGATGAGGAGAACGCAATATTGGTTTTTCTATAGCATAATTATATTCATCGGCTAATTCAGGCCCCGAAAAGGCGACAACGTCAAATTTTGTGTAATTATCGAAATATGATTTATTTGATGTTACGAAGCAGTTTGTGTATGCACATTTTCTGGTCATAAACCCCTCTTGACCCTTGCCCATATCCACAAAAGGCACATTACTGTCGGAGGTCCATTGTAGAATGTATTTCATTTTATTAAATTCTCTTATAATTTTCTTATTCTCTGCGATAGCTACAGGTACTATAACATCCACTTCTTTCTTTATTTTTAGTTTATTTTCAGCATTTTGATAAACATAACTTTGAAGTAAATCACCAAAACTTTTTGAAACCACTATGTTAGTTTTATGAAATAGTATAATAAAATATATGAATGTAAAAACAGTTAAAACAGCGAAAAACAGTAAATGTTTTAGTTTTTTTTTCATGTTTCCGTAAGACAATCAACCTTTGGTTAACCATGCACTGCACTGTTACTGGACCAGCTAATTATATTTGGAACAAATTTGTGTATGAACTGCAGATAATATTTGCGTTGGCCTGGGTGTTTTCTATGAATGATAAAAATTTCTATCTATGTCATGTATTTTATTAAATATATCAGTAATCTAGTACTCATAACACAAGCTTTGAGTAGTACTTTGGCTAGATGGTTCTGTGTAGATTGTCCAGAATAATTTATTAATTTACATTAACACAGGTTCAAGCCCGAGTGTCAGTTGCGCACAGACTGAATGGTCTCACATCACAATAAATGAAATATTGATCTTTAATCACATCCGTAATCCAACACAAAATGTTCACTATATAAAATTTAAATTCAAAATTCTATTATTTATTTTTGATGATTTACAACAGCCAAATAAGAAAAATATAGCTATCGTTAACCATCGACGAGCGTTCCACTAGCACTCCGATAAGGAAAGTATAAGGGAACCTTTCCATCAGAGATGTGAAGCATAGCTAAGTGGCGTAATAAGTCGCAACGTACCCATACAAAAGCATAGCTTATTATCATAGTTTAGCTATTTACGGCAAAGCTAAGACCATGTAGGTACCTTACGTTCCGTAAGGTAGACGGAGCATATGGTCACTGTCATCCTATAGGGCTCCCACACAAAACTGCGATTTGGTGCGATGCGATGCGATGTGATGCGATGTCACACGAACTTGATTTGCGAATTTCTGCGATGCGAATTTGTGCGGCGAACCGTTTTGTAGGGTAACCATACCTTCAAGTTTAGTCAGCCGTATTGGACGTGTTTTTAGGAAGCGTAAGATGGATCCCAAAAACATAATTGAACCGATTTAAGCAAAAATGATCCAACCCACACAAACCTCATTTCGAGATAATCGATATTTAAGTTTGTGGCGGTATTTCTCTAGCTTTGTAATACAAAATGTTGTTATTTTAATTTAATTTAATGCTATGTAAACTCAACTTTTTTGCTATAAATAATATAAAGAATTAATTGTAATAGTTTACTAGATAATTGGGAAAACTTGCGCCTGGATCATTATTACAAAATTAATTTTGTATGGAAAGAGCTATGTAGGGTGCAAAAATTAAAATGCAAAAATGATTCAAAGTGTGATAAAAATTAGTAATCATTTTTGTGTTTTAAAAGACAAAACAAACAAAATTGGCCCTACTCCTCGTCCAAATCAGAATAAGGTTCATCACATAAACCATCTACATCGTCTATTATTGCAGCTTCCCTTCGGTTTCTTAAATTAATCAATGCAATCATCTGGTATCTAATATTAGATCTGCTGGCCCTGTACTTATTTTATTTTATTTATTTATTTTTCGTTAAAGTACGAAACACACAGAAGCCGGAGGCGTGCGAGTTGTATTCTATGGAATCCTATGAAAGCCTACACACACACCGCAGGCCGTGGCGAACGCGGTGCCATAGGAAAAACCGGCACGCCTTCGCCTCCGCCACGCCTCCGGCTTCTGTGTGTTTTGAACTTTATGGTTTATTTCGTTTACGTACTTAGATGGAATAGCAATTTCAAATATTAACTTGTCAAAGCTTAACTTGTTTTATATCATCATCATCATAATCAACCTATATTAGTCCACTGCTGGACATAGGCCTCCCTTAATGAGCGCCATAGCTCCCTGTCTTCAGCTTGACGCGTCCAGCATCTGCCAGCAGTCTTTCGCAGATCGTCATCCCACCTGGCCGGAGGGCGTCCTATACTATGTTTGCCAAGTCTCGGTCTCCACTCAAGAACACGTTTACCCCAACGGTTGTGGTTCTTCGCGAGATATAGCCGGCCCACTGCCACCACTTCAGCTTGCTAATTATTTGAGCTATGTCGATAACTTTGGTTCTCTTTCGGATGTATTCTTTACGAATCCTATCCTTCAGAGAAACTCCGAGCATAGCTCTTTCTATAGCTTTCTGAGCTCTTTGAACTGATGGACCAGCTTAATATTATAGTTTGAATCATTGTAGCAAAATAGAACGGTTATATGTTAGGGTAACCTAAGCAACACAAAAATGATTCAAGTGGCATGAAACACTTATACATTTTAAAAAATGGTCTTCGACATGACAGTTGTGGGTTGGATCATATGGATTTTCCACATTTGTGAACATAGAGGTGCGAGTCTTTGATATGTTAAAATATACCTTATACTGATTACATAGGTTAAAAAAACTCGAAATTGACTAGGTTGTGGGTTGAATCATTTTTGCATAAATCGGTCCAATTGCACTGCTGTTATTGTTAAATAGATATAAAAGAAAAAGAAGATTCTGGATTCATCCATTTAATACGATTATGAACTCTGAAGGGAACTATTTTACTCGAAATTACTATGAGTTGAGAACTGTAGCAGTTTTTTTTTTACAACACAAAGAAGGCGGCTCAGGCGCCGCGCATCTTTCGCTAAAGTTGTCTCAGATCGGACTAAAAGGGGGGTCACCAAGTATGACGTAATATGACAGGAATGCGCGATGCAAATGAGATCGGACGTTATCGTGCGAGCTCGCAGATATTTGCGATGCGATGCGAGCTCGCAGTTTTGTGTTTGAGCCCATAAGGCGATGTAGCCGATTTGATATTGTTTTGGTTTTGTTTGATACCGTACGGTGACATGTGAATGTCAGATTGAGAAAATGAAAATTTGTGTTTATGTTTTATTTGTAATTTTGTGTTTTATATATAATATTTAATCGAGAACTTAGTATATAATGACTTGTGTAGCTGTGGGTTGTAAAAGCCGTTTGGGATCTTTATGTGAAGATAAACGCAAGATATCTTTTCATCGGTAAGTCTATAATCGTGATAGACGCGGATATTACGCGGATATTACATGTATTTTCTTTGCAATATGTTGAATAGTTTTTTGTACATAGAATATAATAACTGTTTTACTACGTTATTTAGAGCTCAATAGCAGTATAATTCTATAATTCACTAATATTAAAGTACAATACGAAAAACTGACATCTGATGTACCATTTTGATGCCACCTAGTGAAGTACTGGTAGTTGTCGATAATTTATTGTCGATGAATGTCTAATACTGGTGGACAAAATGATGATTCAAAAGTAAATTGTCGTAGTTTGAGAATTATACCTACCTACCGAGATAGTGCTACGGTACCTACATGGACCGACTAAGTTGGAGTTAGAAATCAAAACTTGATTATGGTGTCGCTAGTAAGATCTAGGAGACTAAAGATTGCAATGTAGCTAGAAGTTCACAACTTATTCTTATCTTTCACTTCTAGATATACAAAATATCCAATAACAAAAGAAAAATGGAAACAAAACTTGAGAAGACATGTCTGGGAGCCATCATAGAATTCTCGTTAGTGTTTTTTACATTTCCATGTTTCGTGCCACAGAATTGGATATCAAAGGACTTACAAAAAAACTTTGAAAATAAAGGTTAAATGATAGCATCCAAGTGGTATCTAAGCACAAAATATTTCAGTTAAGTATAGTAGTATACGACGTGAAAATACTTTAAAAATAATTTCGTTTATGTTAATGTAACTAAGTACCTACCTAAGTTTTCTCACTGCTCATATCCTAAATAACGACGGCAAACAACCATCACCGCTTAACCCCATTTTAAATAAAAACATAATTATTATCAAGAAGATTTATCAAGTTTATGTAAGTTTTAACAAAATAACCTTAGTAGGTCTTTATTTATATACCTACAGGGTCAGGTACCGGTTAAGTCGATCTAGATCCTGAGGGGGTTGTAGTTTCAATCATTACCAGCTGATTGATTTAATCATTATTGACTCACATACTCCAAACTTAATATAAAACCCCACAAACACCCAAAAAATATAGGTGATTAATGAATATTGGTATATCTTTTCAAGTAAAATTACAGCTTGCGGATTTTAAACATAACTGAATTTATTATACTCTTTTATAATAATATATAATAATGCTGGACAATCCACAAAGCACCATCTAGCCCCAAAGTAAGCTACTCAAAGCTCGTGGTATGGGTACTAGATAACTGATTTATTAAATACATTATTATGCATAGATATACATTTTTGTATAGTACATTTATACCCAGACCAACGGAACATAGGTATATCTGCAGATCGTTCACAAATTTGTTCTGAGGGGTTTGATTCCCGAACCCGTAACCTCCTGCGTTGCAGGCGCACCTTTGCCCACCGCGCTACATCGGTCGTCATGATCAACATACAATGCAGCGGTTACAACAAACCTGCTTACTGAAATCATAATTTAATCGATAAGTACAGAATTTCACATCACTATTCTCACATTTCAGTAGAATGTCAGACAAGAATCAGATTGACCACATACGTATTTGAATGTAACTGAAACTGAACTGAAAAATTATATCTATCTTTTTTTTTCATATGGCATACTCCCAAAGAGTAAGAAGTCAAAACAGTGTCAAATGTTCGTTTTTATAATGTTACATCTAGTTACTATAATATAATCTTTGCGGCAAAGATTCTAGCATGACTACTTGATTACAGTTATATTCTGACACCTTACGGAAAGTGTCAATGAACGTAGAAAGCAAAATTTTTGGTTGATTTCTTTGGTCTGGTGGATAGTAACTAACATCTTCCAAAGTATTTTATAAACAATATTAAACCATTATTTCATTTAACCATTTTTATTTAGTATTTTTAATGCGAAACTTTGGTTATTAAGATGTTTCTTAACTGCTCACGTCAAATCTATGGTACCGATTTTTTTTTAATTATCCTACAATTGGAGTAACGTACCAAAAAGCTATATTTTCAACCGAAAACAAGACGCGGAAAGCGAAAAATAGACAGAAATTTATCAATTAAATGACAAAACCTTTTTCATTATCAAATGTGCTTTTCGAAAATATTTATAAGTAAATCACTTGCATGCAAAGCCCACTAGCATGCATAGTTAACAATAATAGTTTAGAAATGGTTAGTGGTAGTATAAGTCGGATTTATTCAATTTTATGAGTGTTTATAATTCATGCATTTTGAACATGAGTATTTCAAACTAAGTAGGTAAATAATAGTAGAATAATAATAAAACGAAAATTATATTAGAATAGAAAAAATTACAATAAGTAGGTATATTACAATTGAAATAATTGAGCTTACTGCAGACGGTTGCAAGCAGTCTAAAGGTAGCTCAATTGATCCATGTCAATACCAGTCGGAAGCGTTCCCAAGACACTGGCTGCACTGGCTCAGCGCATCAGCATTGCCATACAGCGATGGCAATGCTGATGCGCTGAGCCAGAGAGTCGGATTCACCAGCTCTCGAGTCACGCGTCGCATCGACCAGACCCTTAGATATTTTTTTTAAATACCCGGAGAGCCTCGGTACTCCAAGGACCTAGGGTCTCGACTCCAAGGAGAGTATAATTATGAAGTATAATAAATGCCTAGGTTCTGTCGAGATATGCATATGTGCGCCTCTTGAGATCCTCAGCCAGATCTTACGCCGCACCAGACCTTGTGGATGTCCTTGGAAGATGGGAAAGTGCAAGTGTGTAGACGCATGTAGCGTCCCACACAATGGGCCTCCCCAACTCCCATGGGACATACCGTCGGGCCTCTTGCAATTGTCTCAGAACAGACCATTCAGTTCGAGAATAGCTGGTACTTTAGCTCTGAAAAGGCCAACGGGATGATATCATTAAGGCTGGCATGACGAGATATCCGACCAGCGGCCCTAGTACACGATAATCTGTGATGACCAAGCTGTTCGACTGCAGTACCGCAGTAGCATTGATGAGGCGCAAAACACTTTGCACCCAACCGAATACCCATGTTGCGATACGGAATGTAGCGGGATCCAATAAAGTGCCAGTGTTATATGAAGGAAGTGCTTGCAGCCAATGTTCAGGACATCCCATTTCGAAACGGCCAGGAGACGGGCACGATCTGCCGAGCTGGAGCACGTTTGTAACAAACATTTCCGTGTCAACTCACACAAAGGCCCGTTCAATTGCCGTTGGGACGAAAGAGTTAATGTAAGTAATATAAATGAATTGCTTTTATTTCGATACCTACTATTTTTGTGAAAACATGATAGATTACTTTACTTCTATTATTTGAAGAATAAAATATATATACGTATAAAATGTTTTTCTCGATGTCTTTAAAAAACGTCGATAAAGTCTATGTTCCGTATATCAAACGAAAGCAATATGATGTTTTGTTGTTTTATGTCGATGTTCAACAACTTGTCTTTGAATAAAGGTTACGAAGTATTAGAGTGTACTGAAGATGAGCCTGTGCCAGATATAATTACAAATTTGCTTCAGAAAATTATACTGGTGTCATTACGGATTAGGACTCAGGAGATGAAAATGTCTGTCTCAGTTGTGGACCCGACAAATTGGTCAGGTTACCTGAGGGTACCTAGACAGAAGCAATGATCGCCAATAATGACGCCTCCGATGATGTGTGTAAATGTGTTGTGGAAGTTGCATCAACAGCTCTGAAAGCTACACTCACTATCAAAACCCCAAATTTTTCCCAGCAGAAAAAAATACATACCATACAAATCGACCAACTTCTGCTATCAAGATTTACAATGAAAACATGGGGAGTGTGGAGAGATCTGATCAGCACATCCACCTGACCTGACTTCAATAATGGAAAAAAAAACTATGCTTTTCCTTGTTTAGATATTATATTATTATTGGAAAGTTACAGTAACTCGAAAGCCAGGCCGAACATCGAACAATTTTCGGAAAGCCTCCCGCTACGATAACATACCCACCTTGGTCACACCTATTATCGTAAACAGATCCTAATAATTTAAATACGCGGTTTTCCATAAAAAAATTATGCATGAAATGTGGAAAATTATTTCCAAAAAAAGCTCTGAAACCTATTACGGCTATCATAAACTTGCTGAGTGAATCATTTATACGTATGATTACTCAGTGTTTACTAAGAAATGAATGTAGAATATTCTCATTCAATGGATTGAAATTAAAACAATTTTTGGTAGATAGATAGATGATTTATTCATGAACAATGTTTACAACTGTATTTGAATGTTAATGGTAGGTTAGGTAGTCTTAATTAAATTATTAAATAAAAACACGATGTCTCTTAAAATCTAAATACAAACATTAGAGGTCACTTAAATGGTTTATTTTCAGTAGTCCTACTGTTAAAAATAGATCGTAATAGGTGTATCGTAAATGTAGGACCCCCTAAAAAAGATAAAAACACGAAATAGGTAGGTAATTTTTCTGATTTTTTCCTAACACAAGGCACAACATAAATTTGTTAGCCAAAAACACATTTTTTTTACTTTTTAGCCTGATGTCAAAGTATTCTCACATCGTAAAAGGTTGAGTTTGAGAGAATAGGTGTTTTACCTATTTCCAGGAACTCGAGCCAAAGAAATCCAAAAACTTGAGATTAATTTAGTTTTAAACATAACCAAATTCCTGACTAAGTAGACAGACACTTCAATAACGGAGGTCTGACAGTGCACCGCCAATGTTATCATCACATTATTGTTGCATCATCAAGTGGTCTACAAGATTACATAAATTATATATTTTAGGCAAAGCTAGTATTATATCTGTTCTTCACTTGAATATTGCGAGGATACCTTATGACTTTTACACAACTCCGATCAGTATTCCACCAAGAACGAAACTCACTATAGAGAGATTGCGTTTTAACCAATCTTTCATCGTTCAGTAACTCACAAAACCTGCAGTACTCATTGGTATAGACGGATTCTGTAGTGTGATGGTAGCTGTAATGGTTCTTCCATTTAAAATATTCTGCGTACTTTTCTTGATGGTTCATAAGTTCATACATTTTGAGCGCGAGATTTCGGACACCAAGTTCTCTTGCATTTAAGTATGAATCCTCCGGTAAAAATCTGCAAAAAAAAAAATTACACTGGACACCATATTCATAACTACTACGAAATTGACACAAGAAAAATATATTTAAAAACTAGCAGCGCCTCGCGGTTTCACCCGCGTAATACCCGTTCCCGTGGGAATTCCGGGATAGAATATAGCCTATGTGTTAAAACAGACTATAATCTATCTCTGTGCCAAATTTCATCCAAATCCGATTTGTAGTTTTTGCGTGAACGAAAAACAAACATCCATCCATCCATCCATCCCTCCATACAAACTTTCGCGTTTATAATTTTACTAGGATTAGAATAATGTTGGGACAATCCAGACAGCATTATCCTAGCCCCCTACCTAATTGGTACTAGATGACTGATATACTTACATTACATAACACAATACATTACTAAGATATATAATACATAGAAACACCTAGGGACAAAATTAAATATTTGCAGTCCGTTAAAATAATTTTCCCAAGGTGAGAATCGAGCCCTAGCAAAAGAAGATGCATAGGAGCTTGATGTTTGTGTAATAGAAGGTACAGACGGAATCATAACATGGTTTATTGTTTTCGAGTTCATCGTTAATTGTGTAACCACATCAGCAAAAGTTTTCTTTATTAATTCTTGAAATATTTGGATTATCAATTGCTTTCATCTTATAGGAAGAACATTAGATTTTTTTTGGATTTTTTTGCTACATTAAGCCTCGGATAAACCTCGAGCTCTATCTAGGTCTTTCCTTCGCGTCATGAGTCTATTTGTTCTTTTCTATTATTCTTCTATGCAGTTTCGTATGACTATGATTTAATCCTACCTTGAATAGTTAGCTCCACCAAATACAATAGGCACAGCATTATTATTTAAGGCTCTTAAAAGTTTTTCAGTAACGTAGTCCGGACTCAGTGAATTTTCAAATGACAAATAAAAATAATAATTCTCTTTGATCATATTATTACACTCAATATCTTTGTCTTTAGGACATTTTAATGGTCCGCATTTTCCAAATATATCAATACTATAATTAAAATTACTGTTATCGAATTGCTGAAGTTCTTTTTGTAGGTCTTTCACATATAAAAATCGTTTACTTTCTGTTTTACAGTTAGAAACAAACCATGCGGCTGCGGTCTTCTTGGTCTTCAGTTTATGTTTAAACTTTTCATTGACAGGTATCATTTCTTTTGATTTCAACCACTTCATATCAATTTTGGGACCGACAACAACGTCGTATAAATCCTTTATAACAATGAATCCCCATTGAACTTCGGAATCCAATCTATAAGTCCACGTCCAGTTGAAGAAGTTGTCATATTTTTCCATACATATTGGATAATAATCAGGTGACTCAATGCTTGCAAAAACATATTTTTGGTGCGGAGAACGTAATTCTGGCATTTTTACTCTATAGTAAAACTCCCAAGATAACTCAGGCCCCGAAAAAGCTACGACGTCGAAATTTCTATAATCGCCTAAATATGATCTGTTTGAAGTTACAAAACAGTTTGTGTGTGGACATTTTCTGGTTAGAAATCCTTTTTGCCCTTGACCCATATCTACAAATGGTATGTTTTCATCTGAAGTCCATTGTAGTATATATTTTAAACTTTTAGCGGTTCTTATTCTTCTTTTGGCTTTGTATATCACTCTACAATAATAAACGACGACACAAAATATTATCAATGAACATATTAAAATGGTTGCCTTTTCACAAAATTTCATATCGTTGGAATTGCCTTGTACTTTTGAACAGAGTTATCACTTTACATCAATAATTTCACTTCACAGTCTTCAACGTGACTAATGCATTTACACTTAACAGTAGTAGTTAGATGTTTACATACTGAAGAATTCAAAATGGATAAGATTATAAACAAATAAAATATCTGCCTCAGACATAAATCAATTATTAACAAAAATTCAAATAAGTATGTCAATAAAATTAAACAAGTTTAACTGCACACACTAGTTGGAGTACAAATGGTGATTAAATAGCTACTACTTACTGACACATAGAACCTCAAAACAAACGAGTATGTTTTTAAACAAATTTTATACGCCTAATAAGCAATGGTATTTCTGACGGATATAAGTTACATTTTTGTCTAAGCCAAGTAACGTTCATTCCTAATGCTTCCAATCCTTTAGCCTATTTTCACAAAAAAGGTGGAACAAAGTAATTAAATGTGTGTGTGAATGTTTGTTACCATGTAACTCCGGAACTACTGAACCGATTTTGATGGAACTTGAAATGAAGATACTTTAGGTTCTGAAATAGAAGATTTTGAAAACCTTGGAAGAAGATAAACGGGGTAAACTTTCTAAGAAAGCTTTAATTCCTTGGTTCTATTCGCTTAAAACCAGGAACAAATATAGGTACTTTAAAGTAAGTAATGAATAGCGTATTTTTTATTTATTCTAAAATCACCACATAGAGTGTGTTTAACTATGAATGTTTCGTTTCTTTGGTTCATTTAGCTCAATTATCTCTACATATAAACAAAGAATAATTAATAAGTTAAAATAAAAACTAAAATGCTAAAAAGTTTTATAAACGCAAAGTTCGTATGGATGGATGTTTGTTACTCCTTCACGCAAAAAACTACTGAACTTAACGGGCTGATATTTTGAATAGATGTAGTTCTAGTCCTGGAATAAAACATAAGCTACATTTTATCCCATAAATCAGTTCACATGGATAGAAATAGCTTGAAACGTTTCTTTATCACTACATAGTATAATACAAAGTCGCTTTTTCTGTCCCATGTCCCTATATCCCTATGTTCCTTTGAATGCTTAAATCTTCAAAACTACACAACGGATTTTGATGCGGTTTTTTAATAAATAAAGTGATTCGAGAGGAAGGTTTATACGTATAATAAACCCGTGTGAAGCCGGGGCGGGTCGCTAGTATGTTTATAAAGAAACGCTTCAAGGCTATTTCTATCCATG
The DNA here is from genome assembly GCA_944547425.1 of Eupithecia centaureata. Lineage (NCBI taxonomy): Eukaryota > Metazoa > Arthropoda > Insecta > Lepidoptera > Geometridae > Eupithecia > Eupithecia centaureata. The sequence continues at coordinate 4,655,708 of OX155684.1, read as the reverse complement.
TGTGCGAAAATGTTGCCAATAAAAAAAATACGTACTATTGTATAAATATTGTTAATACTATTGTAAAAATACGTATTAAGGTCGATTCACACATATCAGTGAAGCCACAGTTCCGTCACAGTTCCGACACAGTACCGGCACAGTGCGAAATATTCTTTCATACATTCTCTATGAACGCATCCCCACTTGTCAGTGTCAAAGAATATTTCGCACTGTGCCGCCGGAACTGTGACTTCACTGATATGTGTGAATCGACCTTTATTGTATTAATGCGAATAGGAAAAAACATTTATGTAATTTCTAACTTTTACATTATAACATGTTGAAAATATGCTAGAATTACCTACCTACACATTATTTGGCATTACATTTGTATGGGTATATCAAACGTCACCAATGCCTCAAAACGTCTTCCAAACTCTTTATTTAGAATAAATAATATTCAAGAACTTTAAGATGGTTTTCAGATGTTTTAAACACTCTGAGTTTTCTCAGTTTCGAAGACCGATATGGCACAGCCGGCGAGAGTCCGCCTGCGATGCAGGAGGTCGCGGGTTCAATTGCCGCCTTTGGGCAAATGTTTGCACGATCTGCAAATATTTGTTCCGCGGTTTTGGGTGTTTTCTATGCTTTTATCAAATCTTAACGTTTATCTTTATACCTAATGCATTGTATTAAGTATATCAGTCATCTAGTAACCTATAACATATACTTAAAGCTCTGCTTATTTTTGAGGCTAGACGATGCTTTGTAGATTGTTAAACATTATTTATTTTAAAGTACATAAAAGGGTTCAAACATTTTCAGTACCACCCAAGTACAGGTACATGTAGTTACCAACTATAAAATTGAAACGAAGTGAGTTGTATCATATTGCGAGATTGGAATACGTACGATTTTGAAATGAAAATGAGCCTTTTAAAACTTTAATGACGGTATAAAATACTGGCGTTCATTTAATCATGCCAATTGGAATTTAAATTCCAAATTCTGACCGCGGTTTCTTTTAAATTTAAAAAATCATTTGAAATGAAATGAAAATATATTATTTACTCTAAAAACTACCGCACACTATAATGACTTACTAATATTTAATTTTTATTTTTTATTTTTTCTCAATGTTTTTGGGACTTTTGTCTTTAAAAGACTAGGTATCATCATCATCATCATCACCAGCCTATAATAGTCCACTGCTGGACATAGGCCTCTCCTAATGAGCGCCATATATGGCATCATTATGTGGGGGTTTAAAGACTAGGTATGCCAGCCCCGTATTATAACTACATACTAAACATAACAATAACAAAAATATCAATAACTAAATATTTAATTTAAGTTTTAATATTTAATTAATACTAATTTAACCAAAGTAAGCATATTTTATGCGCAGCATTTTAGGGCAAACATGGCCTTCCCTCAGCATTGTGCTGGACGAAGACTTGTGGGTCCTCCCAGCGCTGATTTTCAGTGAAGGCCACGTGCTTGGTACGTACGTCACGACCGTTTGATTAAAATATTATACTAGATATGGTAACAAGCATAATAATATGAACAAAAAAGGTATAAGGATTTCATTTCTAACACAATGAATAATAATATTGCAGTATAAACATATTTTATACTGCAATATTGTTATTAATAGAGTAGTAGAATTGCAGTATAAATATATTTTCATTTAAAAATGTGAAAGCCTAACCTAACTATAATTGTATAGTATAATAGTCGTAATTTTTCTATTCCTTGATTGTAATTTTCATTGTTAATAAAGAGTTCATTAATATAAATAAAACTACATTTGATTACCCTTTTCATTGGTCTTCTTGTATCGATCAAAAACTGTTCGAGAGACTTCGCTGTAATTTTAACAGATCAATCGTTTCACGATATCTTGACGAACGATGTGGCGCGGTGGGCGAAGGTCCGCGTGCGACACAGGAGGTTGCGGGTTCGATTCCCGCCTCGGAACAAATTTGTGCACGATCTGCAGAAATTTGTTTCGTTGGTCTGGGTGTTATCTATCTACCTATATAATGTATTAAATATATCAGTTATCTAGTACCCATAGCACAAGCTTTGAGTAGCTTACTTTGGGGCTAGATGGTGCTGTGTGGATTGTTCAGCATTATACCTTTTCCTGAAAAGCCATACAATAAAGCAATGCATTGTGTGGACGATATTAATAAACTATGACTTGGTTTATAAGCTATGAATCGTGATTGATGAGACGCGGTGTACCTACCTACCTACCGATCTTGTAGAAGAAGCTGCGATCGATGACCACAGTTTGCTCTGAAACAGTGGGATAAGTTACCGATGAAACATTTGTTTATTTTTTATAGAAGTCCTACCTACATCTTATACTATAAATACAGAATGGGTATTAAATAACATCGCAAAAAAAATCGATGTCGGCGGGATTTGAACCCGCGACCCTCCCACAATACGGGAATGCGCTAACCGACTGCGCTACGAAACCAAGTGACTACCTCAGAGATAGATACTTAGATAGATAACTTCTTTATTGCACCATCATAATTTGTAGTAACAGAGAAGCTTAATACTAATAATTACATCTAAAGTGGCACAATCGGCAGCCTTATCGCTAAAAGCGATCTCTTCCAGGCAACCTTTGGATGGACACATCATCTATGCATGCAGGTTAGTTAGGTTTAGTTAGTCAAGTTATTATTCAAGGTTATCAGGCAATAAATGATTTTTTACTTTTACTTTTTTAAGAGATACAAAGTTGCTCGTGGTGGCCTCCAAACTTTGTTTTCGTGTGTGTTCTGATATTTGAGTGCCTAGAATTATCTTTTTTACATAAGTATCACGATCTTAAGGTAAGTGAGGTAGTTAAATATATAATCTGATTGTGGAAACGAGCGCTAAATTTCGAGGGAATGAAAATCTATAAGTACTTAATAGCCTTCCCAAAGAGCTAAAAAATGCAGAGTCGTACCTACAGGAACTTCAAACTCAAACTAAAAAAACACCTACTTAACGATATAATATCCTAACTAAAATAACTTGAATCGTGCTCCATCTTAGGCCACATCGTCACTTAGTGGAGCATTCATTGAAAGGCCGATTAGAACATGACTGTTTTATTCACAACTAGCTGGTGCCCGCGACTTCGTCTGCGCATGATTAGTATTTCGAGTACTCGCTATTTCATTGCGTAATTCCTTTCTCGTGGGATTTTCGGGATAAAATATATGCCTATGTGTTATTTCAGCTTATAATCTATCTCTGTGCCAAAATTCATCCAGATCCGTTCAGCAGTTTTTGCGTGAAAGAGTAACAAACGTCCATCCATCTATCCATTCATCCTTACAAACTTACGCGTTTATCAGTTCAATTCAGTTTGGTTCCCCTGGGCTATACGGGTTTTCAAAAATTTCTCACAGCATCTGAACGACGCGCGCGCGTCGTTCAAATGCTGTGAGAAATTTTGAAAACCCGTATAGCACAGAGGAACCTAACTGAATTCCGGGATAAAATGTATCCCATGTCCAATCGTCCTGAGTTCCATTCGAATTCATTCACTTCCCTCGTGATGCGTGGTTAAAGAATTTTTCTTTCACCCTCTCTCCCAAGGGAACCTTACCGAATTCCGGGATAAAAAGTATCCCATGTCCTTCCTTGTAGTATGAACTCAAATCGTCCCAAGTTTCATTCCAAGTCATTAAAGAATTTTTCTTTTACCCTCTCTCCCAGGGGAACCTTACCGAATTCCGGGATAAAAAGTATCCCATGTCCTTTCTTGTAGTATGAACTCAAATCGTCCCAAGTTTCATTCCAAGTCATTCAGCAGTTTCAGCGTAATGAGCGGTAAAGGAATTTTACTTTCATACCCTCTCCCATGGGAACCTTACTGAATTCCGGGATAAAAAGTATCCTATGTCCTTCCTCGTAGTATGACCTATAATCATGCCGAGTTTCATTTAAATCCATTAAGTAGTTTCGGCGTGATGCGCGTTTACGATACAGACAGACAGACAGACAGACAGACAGACAGACAGACAGACAGACAGACAGACAGACAGACAGACATTATTCCATAGAGGACAACCCTCCATCTTTCCCTTCTTAAATATAAGCTTACGTTACTAAAGAACCAACACCCTTAATCATTCTAAATTTAAACTAGCACATTCATACAAGAATATCAATATGACTTACATATCTAACACTGGCGTACTTATCTAAATAAAAAGAATAGGTAGGCATCGACACCTCATCAGGTTAACTCACCTACCTATTGTTTGGCTCGATTAAGAGCTCGCAGAGCTCGAGCCGAAGTACCAAGCGGGGGAGGTGTTTGAGACCTGGCGGCCTCGGTCTGAGGGACCTGTTCTGGCGATGAGGCAGCTGAAGGCTGTCCTCCAAGACTCTCTACGTCTTCCCCACCCTCCTCCGCTGCGTCTTCGAAAGTGTCGACATCGTCACTGGCCGGCCTCAACGATGACAGAGAATACCTACTTTTGCGATTTTCTTTGAGTGAAATTACTTGGTCTAGGTGCCTACGCCATAGAGTACCATCTTCCAATTGAACTTTATAAGATAAAGGGCCAGTTTTCTCAGTAACGTTTCCCGCGGCCCATTTCTGTCCCTTGCTAGAATAATCGCGCACGAGCACCGGATCCCCTAGGGCGATGTGCCCGCGCTCGCACCCGCCCTTGTTCGCGACCTGCCGCGCCTGTGCATCGCGCACCACGGCCGCCGCGTCCGGCCGGAGCGCGTCTAGGCGCCCGCGCAGCCGGTGGCCTAGCAGCGCCACGGCCGGCGAGACGTTTGTAGTCGCGTGTTCGACGTTCCTATACTGGAATAAGAATTTACACAAAGCTTTGTGTACATTTTCACCTTCATGGATTGCCCGTTTAATGACCTTTTTTATGGTTTTAACTGCATTCTCTGCAGCGCCGTTTCCTTGAGGCCGGTATGGTGCCGACGTGACATGTTTAATACAATTCTTGTTACAATATTCCTTAAAATCAAACGACAGAAATGGTGGACCATTATCTGTGACCAGTTGTGACGGTAAGCCAAACCTAGAAAAGATAGATCGGAATACAGAAATAGTAGACTCAACGTCTGTTTTACTCATAGGAATAACTTCGATCCACTTCGAATTCGCATCTACAACAATTATATATTTCTTACCCGCACACTCAGCGAAATCCGCGTGGATTCGCTGCCAAGGCTTCAGTGGAAATTCCCACGAGTGCAGGGTCGCGTGCGGAGGAGCATCGCGCACTGCACGGCACGCTTCACAGGTACGACAAACATTCTCAATATCGGTGTCCAGGGTGGGCCAGTACACATAACTTCGTGATAGATTTTTCATCTTATTTACTCCTAAGTGCCCTTCGTGAATTTCCGCTAAAACCCTAGCTTGCAACGGTGGAGGAATAATCAGTCTGTATTTAAATATCAAGCAGCCTAAGTCGAGCACAATCTGGTCTTTACGAGCAAAGTAAGGTTTCTCTTCGTCACAACTAGGCGTAGACGGCCATCCAAATTGAACATAGCCTTTAATTTTAGTCAAAATCTTATCTAGGCTAGTTTCCGCCCCGATCTCCTTGAAACTGACCGGCATCGTATCGCTCACTAGGTGTACATAGCCGACCGGTTCAGTGACCGGCCGCTCGCACGGCAGCGGCAGGCGAGACAATGCGTCAGCTGGACCGTTATCAATAGATCTCACAAATTTTGTTGTAAAATCATAGGCCGCTAAACGAGCTGCCCACCTTTGCAAACGACTAGCTGCCGTCTGCGGAATACCTCCCTTTTTACCAAAAATATAACTAAGTGGCTGATGGTCGGTGCGTAAAATAAAATGCCGGCCATACAAATATTGGTGATGTTTTGTGATACCAAAAAAGATAGCGAGCGCTTCTTTGTCGAGCTGGCTATAATTTTTTTCAGCTGAATTAAGTGTTCTCGAGACGCAAGAGAGCGGGCGCTCGCTGCCGTCGGGGTACTGGTGCGCCAGCACGGCGCCCAGCCCGTACGCGCTGCTGTCCACGGCCAGCACTAGCGGGTGCCCCTCCTCGTAGTGCGCCAGCACGCGCTTGCTGGTCAATGCACGTTTTGCATTCACAAATGACTCGTCACATTTATTGTTCCATTCCCAGTCAACACCTTTCTTTAGCAATGCATGCAATGGATGTAATATAGTACTAAGGTTAGGTATAAATTTACCATAGTAGTTAAGCATACCTAAGAAGCTTTTCAATTGGGAGACATTCGTAGGTTGGGGAGCATCGCAAATAGCCTCCAGTTTTTTTGGATCGGGACGAAGACCAGTTTTATCTATAATAAACCCTAAGTACTTTACACTTGTTTGTAGAAAACTACATTTTTCCTGTTTAACAGTAAAACCCATCTGACTCAATCTTCTTAAAACAGCCCGCAAATTATTTAAGTGTTCCTGTCTAGTTGAGCCTGTGACACAAATATCATCTAAAAATACCACTGTATTAGGTATACCCCGCAAGGTTTCCTCCATAATCTTTTGAAACTTTTCCGGTATGCAAGATAGGCCAAAGGGCGTTCGGCGCCAGACGGGAATAAGGATCGCGTTTGAGTTTCGGGTTGATAGTTATTTTGTAATCACCGCAGATACGTATGTCGCCGCCCTCCTTTATGACCGGAACAATGGGCGTGCCATAGTCCGATGTCTCGACGCGATAAATGGTGCCCTCGCGCTCCAAGCGCTCAAGCTCGCGCTCCACGCGTGGGCGCAGCGCCAGGGGCACCACTCTCGCCCGTACATACACCGGCTTATTATCGGTCACATGTAATTGAATCGATTTCTTACAAAGTCCTAATTTATCTGTAAACACTTCTGGAAATTCAGCCGTGAGCCGGTTCACGAATGGATCGCTTACTTGGTCATTTATCTCATTTAACGCAATGGTTATTTTGTGTATGTTAAGAGCGCGCACCCATTCCCTCCCCATCAAAGGGCGCCCCCCGTTACGAATTACATAAAGCTGGCAATCGGGTGCTTGTCTCCGCAAGCGAAAAACATGGCGCTCGGCAATCTCGGATCTTTGTGGCTCTAAATGATCATTTACTAGCTTTGTCAGCTCGTCAAAGCTCTTCGTTTCTGGATGCGCCGGAGAACAAAGGTCGCACATAAGTGCGTATGTAGCCTCGCCCACCACAGTAATTAATAATGACACTCGTAACTCCTGTTTGATTTCGTTCAACACGATATATTGTTTCACACGACGGATATACGCGGGCCATTGTTTAGAGTTTATTTCAAATGGCTCCAATTTGCCTATTGGTATTTTGTGCAAGTTTTGGAAACACTTTTAGAGTAAAACACACGAATATCACTTTGTAAACACGCGTAAATTCGGATCGTCGCCAGTGGAGCATTCATTGAAAGGCCGATTAGAACATGACTGTTTTATTCACAATTTGCGCCTACCCACATTATTCCATAGAGGACAACCCTCCAACTTAGGTACCTGAGATAATGGCCAATTGCTCGACCATTTCGAATTAAAAAAAAACTTGTTCATTTGACTAGCTGTTTTGATTTCACTGTGACATAAGAAGACTGAATGTATTGACCATCTATACTTATAATAAAACTGTAACAGGTCCAAATCTGTACATTGAAGATATTTTGAAAATTTTTTTTGGAGGGCACTCTAATATCGATACTCAAGCCAAAACTGTATTTTTTTTCATTCATGTCTGTCTGTCTGTCTGTCTGTCTGTCTGTCTGTCTGTCTGTCTGTCTGTATCGTAAACGCGCATCACGCCGAAACTACTTGATGGATTTAAATGAAACTCGGCATGATTATAGGTCATACTACGAGGAAGGACATAGGATACTTTTTATCCCGGAATTCAGTAAGGTTCCCATGGGAGAGGGTATGAAAGTAAAAATCCTTTACCGCGCATCACGCCGAAACTGCTGAATGACTTGGAATGAAACTTGGGACGATTTGAGTTCATACTACAAGGAAGGACATGGGATACTTTTTATCCCGGAATTCGGTAAGGTTCCCCTGGGAGAGAGGGTGAAAGAAAAATTCTTTAACCACGCATCACGAGGAAGTGAATGAATTCGAATGGAACTCGGGACGATTGGACATGGGATACATTTTATCCCGAATTCGGTAAGGTTCCCCTGGGAGAGAGGGTGAAAGAAAAATTCTTTAACCACGCATCACGAGGGAAGTGAATGAATTCGAATGGAACTCGGGACGATTGGACATGGGATACATTTTAACCCGGAATTCAGATTGGTTCCCCTGGGCTATACGGGTTTTCAAAAATTTCTCACAGCATTTGAACGACGCGCGCGCGTCGTTCAGATGCTGTGAGAAATTTTTGAAAACCCGTATAGCCCAGGGGAACCAAACTGAATTGAACTGATAAACGCGTAAGTTTGTAAGGATGAATGGATAGATGGATGGATAGATTGATAGATGGATGGACGTTTGTTACTCTTTCACGCAAAAACTGCTGAACGGATCTGGATGAAATTTGGCACAGAGATAGATTATAAGCTGGAATAACATATAGGCTTCATTTTATCCCGAAAATCCCACGAGAAAGGAATTACGCAAGTAAAATAGCGAGTACTCGAAATACTAATCATGCGCAGACGAAGTCGCGGGCACCAGCTAGTTTCATAATAAAAATGTAGGATTTTGCGGGTAGTGCTATAATGTTTCATAATTATTTACTATATTTTAATTCGCCCTTATATTTGTCTTAGTTTATCGTAAACTTAAGTACCTAGTTAGTTAATAACAATTGTTTGTTTGTTCGAGGTTTATCAAATATTTTATTTTAAGATGATTCCTAAAATAAGTGAAATGTAATTTCTTGAGAAATAAATATTCTTTAAACCTTATTTTCTGTAGTAAATAGCTAAAACTGGTCTGTACCAATGCCTTACAAAAACATAGAGCAAACCAGTCTAATATATCACAGCATATGGTATGGGACAAAAACAGTATACAAGCTCTCATAATAGTGAAATAAATCTGCGGAGGGATAGCCAATCCATCATGCTGTCTGACGGTAGGTAGCGAAATATACCGGCTTATCGTCGGTTATGGAAAACGACCTAACATCTGTTGCCCGATTAAATTGCTAAATTGTGGGCTTTCTGAAATTACGGGATATAATATTATATTTCCTTATTGATTCTAAGATTATACCTAAGCACGTTTGAGCGACGTTAATATGTCAATAGTGAAGTAGAATTTTTGAAATTTTTCGTACAAGTGTAGGAGAACAACAATAATTCACAAAAACTTTTTGATATATTTATAAATCGATACATCTCCGTTTTATTTGATATGTCACTCGCTGAAATAGTCTCCCCTTATGAATTTTACCCCTCCCCCCTGACCATTATTCAATAACCGTTCTGCTTAGAGACATATATATTTATTCTATAAAACTCTATAAAATATAAATGTTTCTTCTCTACAAACGCTACATATACTTACCTACTTCAGATGTAAGTAGAAAGTACCTATTGCTCCTATTAGTCGATCCGACCGTATATCGACCTTCACCGGGTTGATAATAGAATAAGAATCAAACTTATTTTATAATAAACTAGCTGACCCCGCAGACTTCGTACTGCCTCATATGGGGTTTTCCCGGCAATTCGATTTTTTTCACCTTTTAAACCTTCCCTAGACCTCCACGAACATTTCAAGACCAAGATAAGATAAATCCGTTCAGCCGTTCTCGAGTTTTAGCGAGACTAACGAACAGCAATTGATTTTTATATATATAGATTTTGTATTTTAAAAAATATACTAAACATGGGTTGACCACCTGACCTGTATATATACTGTATATGTACCTATATACAGGTCAGTGGGGTTGACAAAAAAAATCCTGGACAGAATATTTTAGAAAAAAAAAAACTTAAAGATATCTGACCAATACCACAGAACAGCCAATAGAATTCTAACAGAATCTTTGATTCTGACTACAAGTTGACGGTAGATCTCAGGATGCTCTAGTTCTTCTTGGATATGGCTCTACCTCACTGACCTGTATCTATAGTACTTGTATATATAGAGGTCAGTACTCTACCTACCTCTGGATGCTACATGTCGTTACAATGTCATGTCAAATATCTGACGTGCAAAGTTTTGCCAAAATATTCTTACAAGAATGCTTCATTGTTTTTACTAGAACTAGAATAAAAAGTATAAAGCAAACAGAATATGCGACCCGTTTTCGTATGTAAGAGATATTCGCATTTTTTTGAAAATGTGAAGAGAATTGCTTGGTAATTATGTTTAAATTCATAAATAATTACAATGTAAAAAGAGCCTAGCCAAAGTTTTACGATTTGCGTAAGCTTAGCTCAGTCCGGATTAAGTATTTTTATGAACATTATATTTACTTACCAGTTATTGTAGTTAAGTAGGTACCTATACTACTATCTACAGTTCTTAACAGCTGCAAGGGTAAGTGGCGAATTATAAACGCCGAGACTTCGAGGATGAACACATAAAGTGGCGATCACAATAGGCCTCTCATGGCCGCAGTGACAAAAGCCATAATAAGCAAAAAAAATTATTTATGTACAATATTATATTAATAAAAGGGTATCATTTAAACGGTCAGCAAATTAATCAGGTTTTGGTCTGCCGAAAAATTAATTGTGCATGCAAAGGGGTTAGGAAGGAGATAGTAACCATTGTAATGCGGACGTTACTTTTACTATGGGAATAACCCTGATCAGCAGTGGTTTGAAATATTTCCTCAATGATCACTGTAGATCATTCTACATTAGGTAGGTATATTAGTGTAGTTCGCAAGCGAGTTAAATATCTGTAATTACGTAAGCTGCTTTGGGTTGATAAATTCGCCGCTAAACGATACTTAGCCGAAATGGCCACAAAATAGGTCCATAGCGCTGTGTTTTAAAAATTAGTGTTTATTTCATTAACCGATGCCTATAATACTAAGTATATGCATATATACTAAGTATATGCATATATACTAAGTATATGCCTATATACTAAGTATATTTCATTTAAATAAGTACCCATGAAGTTTCGTGTTAGCCTAATTTTTTTCAATTAAATTAAATTTGCCAGTCTTCGCCGTGTCGGTATTAAACACAATAAGCTATATCGGACTATATCACTTAATTTATATAATAATATAAACAAGAATCTAACTTTTATTCATTTGCCCCAGCAGGTACATCTACTACACATTCTAAATGAGAAAAAAATGCCTACAAACCGGTCTGTAGTAAATAGTTTAGTACTTTTTATAGAAGAACTGTACGACCACTTCCATGATTATGCGAGGAGGCCTGTAATGATGCTATCGGTGGGGATGGGCATTGTTCTTCTAATGCTTGGTCATTTAATCAAAACGATGAATAGTCCGCCTGAAGATGTCCAAGGTTCATTTATTGTAATTAATCTGAAGTGTAGCAATAGAACATGGAGCTTCAGAGCCAACTGCTGGTAGGCATTATGAAAGACATACAATCTACCTGCAATTGTAGGTACCGTGTACCTTTTAATTATATTCTAATACCCAACATAATAATCACAAGTTGGCAATTCATTCTTCACAGCAGTTCCATGATTGAGCTAACGCCACAGCTATGTGGCGGTTTTTAAATACTTTACAGATTTATTTTATTTCAGCTGCAAGGGTACATCGATGTAGAAGTAGCCCCAGCACAGAACAAAGATATCCTAACAGCACCAGCACAGAACAAAAATATCCTAACAGCACTAGCACAGAACAAAGATATCCTAACAGCAATAGCACAGAAAAAATATATCCAGACAGCAGCAGAATAGAAAAAAGAAATCCTAACAGCACCAGCAGCAACCAAAGTCACTCACTCCAGCCCAGAAAAATTGAAAGCAACAGTAATTACCGAATCAGAGCGCTTGAAAACTTTTATAAAAGATATCCACAAAGTACACAGAATAAAAGCAATGACAATAGTATGTATTCGTTTAGCTGAGCTGCCTGTACATATATTTTATAGATTTACTAGCTGACCCGCTTGCGATTTCATTCCCGTGGACTATAGGTCCCATTCGACCCTATTATAACTACCTTGAAAATGCGAATTAAAAAAAATCAGTTCTTAGCGGGTGTCTACGTCCTAAAAGAAACTTCCATGCAAAATTTCGGCTTTTGTAGTTACAGAGATATCTTGATCGCCCAGTTAATCTTAATTTTTCCGTTCTATAAGGTCTTAAGGAAATAAATCACTTTGACTACTACATTGTTTAAAAGAAGTCGCTTCCCGCTGTTCTCTGTCTGTCTCTCTGTCTGTCTCTCTGTCCCTATGTATGCTTAGATCTTTTAAAACTACCCAACGGATTATTTAATTATTATTTATTTTTAAATTTTTTATTTATTTATATAATTATATAATTATTATAATTTATTGGGGCTAGATGATGCTGTGTGGACTGTCCGGAATTATTTATTATTTATTATTATTTAAATCTCTTTGGACTGGATCAGGATTATTTGGATCAAATTTCACTTAGGTGAGTTTATTCGATCCTTCAATAATTTGGGCCTAAGAGCAGCAAGTGTTAGCGAGCCTGTCAGATGCCAAAACTCATACGGCAAATCTTTTTCAGGTTTAGGACAACCGAAAAAAAAGAAAAAAAGTAAATCGTCGCGTGTGAAATCTTATCAAAACAACAAACTTGGTGTCGACAGTCAATCTGGGTCTAATAGCGACACCCAATCCGATGAAAACTGCTGTAGTAAATGTGTTCATTGCTTGCCTCAGGTAATTTATCTGCTTCTTCATTAGCTTAGCTGTAGGAGTTTCTACCCGCAGCTTTGCACGCGGTGTTTCTATGAAACCAATTTACGGGATAAAAACGTCTATTACTAGATGAATAGAACTATCTTCAAGCAAAATTTCAACTGGATCCGTTCAATAGTTTTATCGTCAAGAGAAAACATAATATTATCAAAATTTTCACAGTAAGGTATATTTTTGTGATTTTTATTAAAAGAAATATTAATTTGTAAGGTAAACATAATTTATTTATTTATTAAAAAGTACATCTATAATTACGGGGGCACCCAATGCTATAGCGTACATCTTGTTATATCTAATTTAAATAATTTTATACATAAAATATTAACCATAGGTATTACTTTTTGTTATACAGCTACATATTTTTCTACATAATTCAATTTAAAGCATCATTAACAAACACATAAAAAAAGAACAGACGGCATATTCATAAGAAGCCTGCACACGCGTGTAGAAAGCTGTTATTAATCTTACTATAGAAAAATAAACAATGTTGTACAATCCAAACAGCAACATCTAGTCCCAAGCTGATGCTGTTTATTATGATCGGTAGGTACTAGATGACTGATATACTAAACTTTTTATTATCTTAAAAGTCTATCTAAATTCCTTTCATCCATTGGCGTATCATCAAGGTTTACTTTCTGGAGGCCATGCCGATTTTGCATAAAAAGATGATCCTCCAATGGTGGTCCTGCGAGTGTCTACTATCCAGAGATTTTGCCTCCTAAAAAAACAAGGTCCGCCAACTACGAGTGGGAACTGCGATCAGTTTTGAGGGTACAGAGACGGAAAATAAAAATCCTAAAAATGTACATTACTTCACCCTGGAATGGGCACCATTCTGGGATGGGCAAGGACTACTGCCGCCCCACCCATACACGCCAATGGTCTAGTGCCCACCATAGTGAAGATCCCTAGGGTGGGCACTAGACCATTCTAAGAGGCACGCACTTTCGCGCTTATAATCAGTAAACATTATTATTGAATTATTATTTTAAGTTACCTATCGACTGTTTATTTTACTACTAAAGTTATTTAAAAGGGATAAAATTTTATTGTAAATTTTCCATTTGGAATAACTTTATTGGTCACACATACAGTATTTGCAAATAGGTTGTGCTCGCGAGGTCAACCGTTCTTATAATTACATGTCATATTCATGTCTTAGAATAATTTTGCTTACTACGTACATAATCTTTTTAACCTGTTCTTAGAGGGACGTCTGCCCATCAAGTGAAAATTGTCCTGGGTGAGTTATTCATCATTTATCAGTGGAGACAATAGATAGCCAGATAATCTATGTAGTTATGCAGCCAGTGTCTTGGGGACGCTTCCGACTGGTATTGACATGGATCAATTGAGCTACCTTTAGACTGTTTGCAACCGTCTGCAGCTAGCTCAATGGTTTCAATTGTAAATACTAGTTGTAATTTTCTATTCCTTGCTTGTAATTTTCGTTGTTAATAAAGAATCTATGTAGTTAATCATATCAGCGTTTTCTACAAATACAAAATGGTTAAGGATATTTCACCTAATTGGTGTTCCTAATTACCCGATTTCATTCAGTGATAATTGCCATTACATAAATGAATTGAAAGAGAATAAAATCGATTTTTGCATTTCACTGTAATCGTTACGATAGCTCTTTGTAGTTAAAAATTGTGTCAAATAGGTTTTAAGATTTCATGATTTGATTTGAATTTCAAGATTTAGGATTGATTATTTACGATAATGACTACATTATACCGAAATTGGATTGAGATAAATGAATTGAAGTAATTTTTATTCCCGTGCCAACTCAGATAAACAGATGACGATATGCAAAAGACTGCAGGCAGATGCTGGATGCGGCAAGCTGAAGACAGGGCACTATGACGCTCATTAGGGAAGGCCTTTACGCAGCAGTAGACTAATTTAAGTTGATGATGATGATGATTTTTACTCCCGCTATTTGTTTTGGTTTCATGCATTTGATTTATTTTCTAATTAAAAATTATTATTTCAGAGAATCGTGCCCCAATAACCAGCGTAAGTTAATCTTATAACTAAGTCAAAAAATATGAATATGCACTTTGAAATATTACCCTGAGCTCATCATCAACAACAATCATTTGGTTTCACGTGCCATTTCATAAGCTCACAGTAAACTATCACCAGCTAAGTGTGACTCAAACTTTACAACAGAGTCGAGATACAGTCGATCGCAGCTTTAATGTTAAAATCTGCGATCGACTGTGTCTCAACTCTGTAATATCGTTAGTGCATCTTTACCCATTTAAGGGGGAGGGGGTCAGGTCTAAAAGTGCTTTATTTCGATTAGACCTTACTCATTGACACGTCAGATAGTTCATTATCTTCCTCATAAATGAAAACTAGGAAATTAAGTGATCACTTTCTTTTTATTCAGTTTGGTCCTTTTCAGATTTATAAAGTATACCTAAAGAATCGCTTTTCACAAAAACCTGTACTTTGTTAGAAAGTTAGTTTTCATCGTTATATATCATCATCATCCGCACACCGCGCCGCATCGACCTCACCTAGGCCTTAATAAATACCGACTTCTAATTTTACGCAATTGCGATTAATTTAAAATCGGTTGGTATAAGACATGGATCAATTGAGCTACCTTTACACTTTTTGCAAGCGCCTGCAGTTAGCTCAATGGTTTCAATTGTATACACTAGTGAAAGAAAGAAAGAAAATACATTTAGTGAGACATGAAATATCAAAATCCTGCGAAACTTAAATAGGCATTAACCTTTGTCTCATCGGTTTTGGACTCTACTCATGATACTGAACCTCTGGTTTCAAGGATAAGACTGTTCACACTAACACCCTGTATACAAGTTTTTTTTTATTCCTTGATTGTAATTTTCGGTGTTAATAAAGTTTGTTATAAAAGTTTAATTTAGAAGAAGGTTTTTTATAGTTTTAGCGAATCATCAAATTATTTTTGTTCCAGAAAATTTGACCAACTCCAGTCAAAATTTGGTGAAGGTGAAATTTTCGACTTCATGTTGCAATTTATGTTGCGATTTGGTTTGTGAACACAGAAATCTAAATTAAGGCACTAGAAGTCGCATAGCCGCTTGACCTTGTCGCCCCTCAGGTGACTAATGAGTCACCACACCAGTGCGCAATTCGTTTATAAGCACTGTGTGCCTTATTAATTAGATGTTTGTGTTTGTAAACATGATACAGATAAGCAGTGACGTTCCTGATAACCTGCAGTCTGAACATCGCATTGACTTGAACCAAGTTTACAAGGACGGGAGCTTGCTCAGAATAAAAGGACCGTCTTTCTTTGTTCTACTTTCACAGTATATGATAGTCGCAAAGAGACCGAATATAAGCCGCAATATTCTTCGTGTTCTGAGACACGTTTTTGATAAATCATCATTAACATTTCAACCTAGCCTGACTGAGTTTAGAGACCTTGATTTCTTGTCAACTTTATTATATCTTTTTCGCATTCAGCATATTCAATCTAAGAAATTCAGATGTATATAATACTAAGATATGCACCTTCCTTCCTTCTCCTGTTTTAATCCCTATTTACCTATTATTACTGTTTTATTGTATAGTAATGTTTGTTTTCATTGATTTATTTAGTTTATAACAATATTGTTTGTAGAAAATGTATTTCAGGTTTCCCTTGTAATTTTTTGAGCAGTGAATTTTAAAATGTGGCCTTTGGTAATATTATTATTTTGTCGGAGTGATTGTATTAGTCAATGAAGCGTGCATATAGTGTTTTTTATTTGAAAGTTTAATTTGATACCTTATAGTTATTTGTCAGCGTTATAAATTGTCATTCTTGAAGAAGTGCTTTTTATTTGAAGATAATATGTATGAGTCCTTGCTGCGCCGTGATGAAAGGGTAGTTGGAAATTATTGTAGGCATGTACAAAAAGGAAGGCTAAACATAAGAGGGATAAAGAGCAGATTGCTCCAAACCCGGGGGCATTTTCTCAATTTCACCGGTCACCGCTTGGTTACCAAACAAAAACAAAACAGTATCAAAACGGCTAATGGCCATATTTGATGGCAGTGACCCACTGACCTCTATATATTGTATAGATACAGGTCAGTGCAGTGACCTCAGACTGTCGTCACTTTCTTTACAGAGACGTTTGTCATAAGAAAAAACGTGAGGGGATAAAAACAATTTGTTAATTTTTTCCAAAAACCATTACGCTCTACGGAACGTCTCCCTACGGAAGTCATGGTAGAATCTTTGGTTTTTTCTCAGACTAGTGGCACTATACATACATGTTGCCATCAACAAAGAACTCGGATCTGGTTTTTTTCTCTGTGACACGTTCCCTATAATAAATTAATCTGTGGTGATACGTATAAAATATATAAAATCAGATTGACAAAAAAGTAGTACTTTTGTATTTTCTAAAAAAGAAAATTAAAATGTGCTAGTTGTTCAAACAATGTTACAATAAATATCACTTCAGTAATGAGAAAACGGCGAAATGGTCTCTTCCCTGGTTTTTATTAAATCATAAGGTATATAGGCAGGCCGATCTTCTCAAAATTTTTATCTTATGAACGGAAATATCCATAAAAATGCAGTTTGCGTATCGTTAACCTTAGATCGCGACAGATTCTGACTGTGCCAATCCTAAATTCCCCGCTGTTGAACGACGACTGTAGATACTAAGGTAGGCTATACGACGGAATAGCCATACCTAAGATAAATCCAATTATGTGCGAGTACTTCAGCGGCCAAATATTTAAATATTATCTTATACTTAGTTAAATTGTTGAAGGAATATATTAGTTAAATGATATGTTGATAGTTGATGGCGTATTTGTCATCTTCCCATATTTTTATACACATCTAATTTTTTTTTTCGCAGAGGATAGATTTTCTACCGCCTTAACATGTACTTATCTAGGCATGTACCGGCACAATTCAAACGACTCGCTTCTAGCGCCATCTCCTGGCTTAAACCAAACTAGTTCCCGAGAAGACTCCGTCCCCAATATGCAAATCTTGCAAACAGACCTGGCCAGATACTCGGCCTTGGCTGCTAACTACTTCTGGACGACGTATTCCACCCTGAACGGAAACTACGTGGCTATATTCACGGTTTTTTTGATAGTTATGCTCAGTTTCGTCATCCCAGATTTATCTCAAAAACTACATAGAACTCAAGAATTAAAGGCTATGAAGCAGGTGTTGATGAAGATGTCGGTTTGTACCCAATTAAAGTTCTAATTATGTCGCCGAGAAATGATAAGACAGTAAGAACTCTTTTCCCTAGTTTACCATTTCCCAGTGACAGTTTATAAAAGCTCATTCTACAGTTGAATTGTAAATTAATCACATCACCAATGAAAATAGGTGATTCCATATAAAGTTAGGTGGTGGTTCACAGGGCGAAGTAAGCAAAGCTGAAGTGGCCTGTCTAGCAGTGGCAGACGAGATTCGCTGCCTTCACTCCTCAATGGACGACGGCGTCCCGGAAATGGTAACATACCATATTAGTAACTTAATTTATAAGATAAGATAAGAAAAAGTTTATTTGGTTCCCACAAAACATACAGTTTAAGCTATAACTAAAACGAAGAAACAATGAATACATGGAACCAAAACGGTGGCCACTCAGCGTGTGCTGTAGGAGCTCGGGGAGCAACTACAACGCTGGTCTTCCGTAACACCTCAGGGCGCGTCACTGGCCGCGCTCTTTACATTATAGCTAGCTTTTAAGTATACAGCTAACAATCGTACATACAATACAAAAAATATTCCATTTACCTATATAAAATACTTACAAGTGAAGAACGAACATATTTTAATTAGCTATTAACTGATCGTTAACCATTTGCGAAGCGATAAAAGCTAGCTTTGATTTGTTAATATTGGTAGAGTAGAAAACAGAAACACGCCGCAATTTTCGTTTTTGTCTCCTAATAGCGTTGAATATCCTTTATTATCTAAACTAGCATGGTTTCTCTCGAGTTATCAAATTCATCAAAATCAAACCATTGATTGGTACCATATGTTATTTAAAACTAAAAACAATGCAACGATACTGACGCAAAAGTATAAAACTGTGTCGCGTACAATACCATCTGTGAATATTTACTCTGTTTTATTTATTGAAGTATTAGTGCACCTATTTCAGTTAAACAACCATCCATTGAACAAGTCCGTTTGCCTAAGCGGTGAAATGCAAGTTACGCGGTCGGAGCCAGCCCATTTGGGGAAGCTGAGTCTCTTCCAGCGGTTTTTCTCCCCTAAGAAGAACGCCTCTAATAAGGTTAGCCTTCTGGTACAGCCATTGGTGTACATTAGTGTATAGGTATAGGTTAAATTATCAGGGGGGCCAGGCTGTCCTGACCCGCCAACCTCCAAAATAATAATGGTTGCCAACTCTGCGAGTAGTTTTAGGGTTTTATTGTGATAAGGAATCTCCTAAAAATTTACATTTCCCTCTGGGGTGGGCAGTAAGCTATTATGGTGAGCAATTACGCTAGAACCACCCATCCAAAATTGACATATGAAAGCCATTTTAACGGCCTTCGTAACTTGCAATTGTATGGATAGGACGCGCGCGTTGGCCATTGAAATGGCTTACATGTGTCAATTTTAGATGGGTGGTTTTAACGTAATCGCACAGCTGGGGTGGACACGGCCCAATGTCCAACCTTATTCTAGAAACATCGATAATAATAACTACGGTATTCCTGCTGTTGCAGTTATGTGATCTCTTGTTCTATTCCCGTTTACTCTGTTTTCATTTAAACCTTATAAAGCTTTTTTTCACCCACTGCGGAAGCACTTGCGGATGAACTTTCATTTAACTATAAACATTGCTACGGGTTTAATTGCATCACACGCATCACAGCAATAGCGTTTTGGTCGACTGCTGTATGTCCAGCAGTGGATTGAAAGGTTGTTAACACTTCCTCATGGCCAAAATGCCACAAACCCAAAGCAGGGTATGATGGTTGGGATAGCGGTGTTAGATCTATAATATATATATCAAGATAAGGTGGGAGTTTAGTGGTAGATCTATTCTGCATGAGGTTGCTGCTGCCCCCAACTCATCATCATCATCAGCCTATATTAGTCCACTGCTGGACATAGGCCATCCCTAATGAGCGGCATAGCGCCCTGTCTTCAGCTCGACGCAGCCAGCATCTGCCAGCAATCTTTCGCAGATCGTCATCCCACCTGGCCGAAGGGCGTCCTACACTATTTTTGGCAAGTCGCGAGTTCCACTCAAGAGCACTTTTACCCAACGATTGTTGGTTCTTCGCGAGATATGGCCGGCCCACCCGGCAGCTTGCTAATTCTTTGAGCTATGTCGATAACTATGCCCTCCATGTGAGAAAAGTCAAACTGATATTCACTTTTTCGTCCTTTATTATTTACAGGAGGTGACCATCATGTCGTATCTCTACACTGACTCATTTGATGGCGGAGCTGATCAATTGCAGACGAATAATTCGAACGAATTATTTGGTGAACATATCCTGGAAAAAGAAATAATTCAATGATTAGCTTTCATAAAATAGACCACAATAAAGAATGAAGTATATTACATCTTTGGTATATTCACTGGATTTGGTGCGGTCCGCACTAAGTTCGCTCGTGTGGCCTAACCACCACACCAGCACCTCAAGCAGAAAAAGGCCTGTAGCTTTGCTGAAGTCTGAAATTTGGCACGAAAGGACGAAATGAGCAATTTTTTGGTTTTGTCGGTTTAGTTTCTATTAAGTTCAATAAGAGTTGGCGCTAGCATTTCTAATGGAAATTGCTTTCTTAAACTTGAATGGATGATAGTGGAGAAGTTCGTTCACAAACTAATAGGATGGTTTAGCCAATGTACCTAATTTTTGAAAATAGAAACCGTATTATTTTCAATTCTACAATAAGGGCTCTGGCAGTAAGATAATATGTAATAAGTATTTATATGAATATCCATAATAACTAAAACATTTAGAACGAATGCTATAAACACCTAAATTAAAATTGCTCATTGAAATAAAAATAAAAAACGTTATTCGATTCAAATATTTATTTAAATGGTGGATAAAGGCCACAGATAGGCCGATGGCTGCCAAGGGCCGACATAACTTCCCAACGGCCAATAATTCGGCCCCTTAGGGGCCGAGCTGGCAACTCTGTCGAACCGTCTGTGGTGCGGTGCGATAGTGTGGCGTGTCGAGCGCACCGAACTGTCCGGTGGTTCGGTCGGACCAAGTTCGAACGTCTATTAGTGCTATTACATTGAGTTTATTGTAAAAAAACACGATTTTCAAGTCTAACAATAAAGAAAAAAAAAATTACAACGAACTCAAGGCTCTTTTCTGTCAATTAGGCATTTACGGATGTTGGCTAATAAAACCTTTGGGTAAACGTGTTCTTGAGTAGAGACCGTGACTTGGCAAACGTAGTGTAGGACGCCCTCCAGCCAGAGGGGATGACGATCTACGAAAGACTGCTGGCAGATGCTGGATGCGTCAAGCTAAAGACAGTGCGCTATGGCGCTCATTAGGGGAGGCTTACGTCCAGCAGTGGACTGATTTATACTGATGATGATGATGAACTGAATAAATGCATTTTTTGTGATGATGTACCTACTTACTTGTCTTATTTTGCTCATTTAATTTACGAAAAAAAAAAATAACGGGACAGGGATAACCTGATGATTTTTCAAAAGTTTCCGATATCAAATCCGAAGACTTTTCCGATGAATTAGGCTGACCGCACACTATAGTCAAGACTGTCTTAAGACAGACTATTGCCTTATAAAAGGAATGAAGACGCGCACACTTGAGACAAGACGTCTATTAGACAAAATTGTCTCATAGACTCTGCGACAAGACTGACTAACGACAGTCGGCTTCCCCTTTGCATGTATGGGGGTGCGCACATCAAAGACAAAACAGTCTTGTCTTGTAGTGTTGCCGGCAGTCAAAATGAAAAAGCTCCGACTCGAACGCCAAAATGGTCCGATATTGCAAAAGGTCCGTTTTTATAAATTTGTGAAAAAAATTATCCGTCGTAACGGGGATATCGTCGTAAAACTTCCTTTTTTATTGTTTTTTATTTTGCTTTATCTATTATGAACTTCAGTAAACTTAGCAATTTTTTTTTCAATAGTTTACTTATATTTTTAAATATTGATAGGTAAATATTATAGGTACTTACTTAATTAGCTTAGTATAGAACTCAGATGTATACGAATAAGCTCAATTAGTGCAAGAAATTAGGTAAGAATCTCGGAATTCGAGATACCCAGCTGTAAGTCTGTAAATAATATATAATATACATATATAATATACAAGATATTGGCACCCTAAAAGTTGTCTCAAAACCTACATATAGTAGGGTGTGCGCAACTATTAAATTTCAAGGTCAAAGGTTACAAAAATCAGTTTTCTGCGCTTTTTTTGTAAATATCTCATCTCCCATGGGTTTTTTGCTGTTTGTACTTATATTCAATATTGTAGAAAACAAAATTTTCTACAAATTGTGTAAAATATTTTTTTATACGGTGAACTGTTTTCGAGATAGAGGGCGGAGAGCGCGCGGTCACATCACTTCAGGTCAACCGATGCGTCCGGTCTATGTATCTATCTTGACCTTGAAATTTTATAGTTGCGCACACCCTACCATATGTAGGTTTTGAGACCACTTCTAGGGTGCGAATATACAATTATTTACAGACTTACAGCTGGGTATCTCGAATTCCGAGGTGAACTTACTATATTAGACTGGACTAAATCCATCAAAATTTATTAAGAGGGAATAATGACAGATCTGTACCTACATACTCGTAGGAATTAGGTACCTATCCAAACAATATATATTTTTATTTAAAGTGAATGAATTAAATTGTTATAAATAGTAAGGTCTCCACACACTGAAGCCGGAGGCGGAGCGAAGGCAAAGACGTGCGAGTTGTATTCTATTGAATCATATGAAAGCCTACACACACACCGCAGGCGGTGGCGGCGCGGTGCCATAGGAAAACCCGGCACGTCTTCGCCTCCGCTCCGCCTCCGGCTTCAGTGTGAGGAGACCTTTAAGTTCGAAACACACAGAAGCCGGAGGCGGAGCGGAGGCGAAGGTGTGCCGGTGTTCGCCTCCGGCTTCTGTGTGTTTCGTACTTCAGTGTGGGGAGTAAATCTGTTTGGGGTAATTTGAAGTAGCCTAAAGTAGCCATTCTAATTTTTTTAGACACCCTAAATGGCTACTAGTAGCCGGATTAGACTTTTGGTAGCCATTTGACCCCTAAGGTAGCCTAAGTGGCGATAATTCGCCTAATCTGGCATCACTGGACGCAGACGATGCGCGATGCAAAACAGTTCTTGTTTTACAAAGACTTGGTTTTTTAATTTTTAACTTAAATTTCGAGGTTATGTTAAAAAAGTGTGTACGTAGACATTAGGTTACATTTTTCTAGCCAAATCGAAATAAACCGTTTTTGCTCTTAAACACTCACCCCCTTCCACTTCCCGACTTCGCATCGCCCGTAAATTATTTTTCCTTTAATTTTTATTATATTCTCCTTTTCCAATGGGTTTCATCCTACTATTTTTATATTTCAAAAACCTATCTAGGTGCCCTGGTCTAACATGCACAGTTTGTAACAAAAGTGAATATCATACACAGTTAGGTACGAAGTAGCATTGTATCTAAATTCACTTTACAGCTATTTCAAAAGAAAAAAAGTGGCGTGGAAAGAATCTGAACAAAGAACAGTGTGCATATTACGTTTCGTTATAAGCATAATCATATCTATTTTGAGTAATTCTGAAGTAGCCTAAAGTATTAAAGTATTAACTAGCCGTTCTAATTTTTGTAAATGGCTTATTCGATTTTTGGTATCCATGTGACCCCCTAAAATAGCCTAAGTGGCGACAATTCGCCTAATATGGCATCACTGGACGCAGACGGTGCGCGTTGTAAAACAGTTTTGTCTTAGGTGTGCGCAGTGTGGTAGACAAAACAGTTTTGTTTGTGTCGTAAGTCAGACTTGTCTATGTGAGACAAAACTGTCTCAAGACAGTCTTGACTATAGTGAGCGGTCAGCCTTAAAATACCCCTGCTGGTCACCTCACTATCAAGAAAAAACTGACAGACTTCAAATGTGACCTTTTGAAATTTCCCTACTTATAGTACAAATCATTCGGGGGCAGTAAAAATGTAAATCTAAATTACTAAGTGAAGCTTTACAATACATATAAAAAAATCATGCCTCAACGTAAATCGATAAAAAATGTTATCGTTGAGTGTATTGTTTTTTTGGGACTATTAGCTACGTTGGGGCATATGACTGTCAACTTTTGGGAAAAATTCATGATACAGTCAGAACTCGTTCATGTGAAAACAAGTCTGCATTCTTTGAAAGTAAGTTACCTAAGAACCTACTTCTAGATTTCTTCCAGCTCAGATCGGGCTTCTTACTATCACTTCAGAACAATATGCCTTCATTTATCCATTTCCTGCAGTTTTTCGCTAGTTTGTGTGAGTTTTTGCGACTGGTGAGTGTTAAATGGAAGTAGAATTTCAGCAGCTTCTGATGATGACAACGAAGATATGTAGAGCGAAGTGGGTGATAACCCACAATCAAAGGATATAACTGGGTAGAAAGTATTAGAAGTTAATGTCATCTCAGGTTTAGGGCTCCCACACAAAACTGCGATTTGTTGCGATGCGATGTGATGCTATGTCACACGAACTTGAGATGCGAATTTCTGCGATGCGAATTTGTGCGGCGAACCGTTTGGTAGGGTAACCATACCTTCAAGTTTAGTCAACCGTATTGGACTTGTTCTTAGGAAGCGCAAGATGGATCGCAAAAAGATAATTGCACTGCTGTTATTGTTAAATAGATATAAAAGTAAAAGAAGATTCTGGGTTCATCCATTTATTACGATTATGAACTCTGAAGGGAACTATTTTACTCGAAAGTACTTTGGGTTGAGAACTGAAGAAGATATTTTTTTTACAACATAAAAAAGGCGGCTCAGGCGCCGCACGTCTTTCTCTAAAGTTGTATCAGAGCGGACTAAAAGGGGGGTTACCAAGTATGACGTAATATGGCAGGAATGCGCGATGCAAATGAGATCGGACGTTATCGTGCGAGCTCGCAGATATTTGCGATGCGATGCGATGCGATGCGATGCGATGTGATGCGATGTCACACGAACTTGAGATGCGAATTTCTGCGATGCGAATTTGTGCGGCGAACCATTTGGTAGGGTAACCATACCTTCAAGTTTAGTCAACCGTATTGGACTTGTTTTTAGGAAGCGTAAAATGGATCGCAAAAAGATAATTGCACTGCTATTATTGTTAAATAGATATAAAAGAAAAAGAAGATTCTGGGTTCATCCATTTATTACGATTATGAACTCTGAAGGGAACTATTTTACTCGAAAGTACTATGGGTTGAGAACTGAAGAAGATATTTTTTTTTCAACACAAGAAAGGCGGCTCAGGCGCCGCACGTCTTTCTCTAAAGTTGTCTCAGAGCGGACTAAAAGGGGGGTCACCAAGTATGACGTAATATGGCAGGAATGCGCGATGCAAATGAGATCGGACGTTATCGTGCGAGCTCGCAGATATTTGCTATGCGATGCTAGTTCGCAGTTTTGTGTGGGAGCCCTTATTTGGAGTGAAAAGATACGCTTTTATGAAAAATACTTGAATCTTGATGATGACCAGTTCGCATAAATACATTGAACAATTAATAAAAATGCAAAGCAGTGCAATTGTTACCACTGAGTACTTTGGTACCAACGTACAGTTAATGAGCAACAATTATTGGTCGTCATCAACGTTCAACAACAAAGAACTGAATTACCTCAGGTTTATTAAGGCTTGATCATGCCTGAGTCCTAACCTAAGGTTCATGTTTCATTTAGAAGGTAACGAAGGTCTGATCATAAAAAAACATCTATAATATAGTTATTCCAGACTATAATCTATCTCTGTCCGAAATTTCATCCATATCCGTTCAATAGTTTTTGCGTGTAAGAGTAACAATCATCCATCCATCCATCGCTCCCTCCATCCATCCTTCCACCCATCCATCCATCCCTCCATCCATCCAGCCCTCCACCCTTCCATCCATCCATATTTACAAACTTTTGCGTTTATAATAATTAGTAGGATATCAGAAAATATTCATATAAATTAAAAAAAACCCTAATAGGTATGCGTAATTTTTAAGTCCTTTGAGGACCTTATAATATTGCATCTCATTTTCAGGAAACTATTACAACGATTGGCGCTGCATATGATAGCCTCCACAAAGAACTAAGAAACATAATAGAGATTGCGGGGAAAAGAAATCCAAGATTAAAAAATTTTGAATACAAAACCGACCCAATTCTTGCAAAGCATGACAAAACTACGGAGAAGAAACACCTTATCGAAAAAATGGAAAATACCATAGGTGTTGGAAATACGAATGTAGATCCTATAAAAAATGACAGAGGTGAAAATTATAGCTTTATTGAACCTCAGGAGAACAAAAAATCTGAATCGTTGGTCAATACCAAACCATTGAATGCAGCTACCAAAACAAGTAATCCAATCAAGCCTGTTGAAGTTAAAAATCCGTATAAGAATCCTACAGAATACAAAAGAAGAAACATGTACAGTCAGCCACATAAATGTCTTTATTTACCAGAGTACTGCCACCACCGTAATCAAAACGACTACCCCTATCATAACTGGAGAGTCTGATATTTGGATGAACTTACCTGTCGCCTATCAAGCATCTTTCAATAAAAATAAAGTAAAATAACAGACTTTTTTATTGTTGTTTCACTTAGACACGACATGGGTCGCTCGTGTTGCTCTTAACTATATCAGTATTTGCATTTATTTCTGAAGAGGGTACGCAACTTTACGGCTGACATTCTTTCCATGTTCCAATCGGTTTAGATAAACATCGACGTCAGATAAGATCGGTGGTGCTTTTGGATTCCAATCAAACTCAAAAGGGCGGCCTTCGACTGCATTTGCAAATGCTTCCAAAATGTCAATCTGGCCTTCAATCTTTGGAAGCTCATGGGAAAATTTTGTTATCTTGGATTCTAGGTCATGATAGCTTTCTTTTATCATCGACAGGTTCTTCTGGAAAAATTGTATAACCGTGATTAATCATATAACGCAGCTTAAAGAACTATCAACATTTAATTCTAATGACATGGTTTCTAATCTTTGCTATCTGTATAAAAAAGAAAATACGAATATTAAATCTAAAAAAATGTTTCGGAAGACTTACAAAACCCATTAAATTTAGTCAGACTACTTGTTTTAATATGTCAATACAATAGTAGACTAAGACCCCCGCGCACTAGGCAGCCTGGCTGCCGCAGCCAGTAAAACATATGACGTTGCCTTTAGAAATGAAATGCACTAACTAAAAACGTAGGTACCTAGTAGAACGGGAGAGGATTTACCGCAATGTCATCAATGTTCTGAGAAATGGTCTTCATGTCGCACTTGGCCGAACAAGTGAGGCAATGGTACTCCAACATGATGTAGATGATGGTCATCAGACTTGACAGCATGAAGAAGCTATACAGCCCGCTAAGGAAGCTCCAAGGTTTGCACTGGCTGGGGCTGACCGACGTGTTCCGGATTATTATTGGAACGTTCTCGTCGCAGCGTTGATGCTGACATTTGGAATGCCGTCCTCCTCTACGTCTTCTTCCATGGTACTCCATTTTATCTTCAGCAGCTCAACTTGAAACAAAAGCTGATCTCCTTTTACCCCTGAAGGTAACAGCAAGCTTGGGGTTAGAACGGAATAGCCGTTTTTTAAACTACGACCACTCTCACATTAATTAATAAGTAAACCTAGGTTTTTATACATTTCTATTTATTTTTATTTGTTTTTTTTGCTTATTTCTTTATTGAAACATTTTGTACAAAATTGGACGTTGAACTTGAAAATTTTGATTTGTAAATTGATTTGAAGCACAAAGAATAGAATAGGTATGCTTGACATTTTATTTTTTTTCCTTGAAAAAAAAGGTTTATTCAGAAAAGGCTTTGTGATAGGAAGCCTCTATAAACTATGTCGAACTTATAAGCATATTAACTCTATGATTTCGAAGCACCAAACAAATGTAGGTACCTACTTGGTAGGTAGAAAAAATACAGCTAATGTACAAGAATTAAAAATAGCTGGAGATGACTTAAGACTATATTATTTTAATATGGTCATAAATCCTGCCTAATAAGTACGCTAGTAATAATAATTCAGTGCTAATAAGGGCCTTTATTTTTCAGAAATAATTGAATCCAAATTAAAAAGATTTTACTAACTTAACTAGCTCTAATTTAGTAAAATACTTACCAGCTAGGGGCTTATAAGTTTTCTGCAAATGGAACATGTCTTGGTGCCGCATTTGCACTGACCTCTATCTAACTTGTATAGATAGAGGGCAGAGGACCTCTATCTAACTTGTATAGATAGAGGTCAGAGCGCATTTGCCAGAAAAAATCGATTGTTTAACACAAGTTATACTGATTTTAGATAACTTCGTACTTACTTCCACGGACCTAGTATACGCGCAAGGTCAGCAGCTCCCTCACCTTACTGCATGAGGAACCCCTGCCATGTGAATATATCAGTCCGCTTGAATCCCTCGAAAGAATCTATATTAGGTTTTCCACACAAAACTGCGATGCAATGCGATGCGATGCCGCATCGTAGGAACTGCGAATTTTGTGCGACAAACTGTTTGGTAGAGGAACCATACCTTCAAGTGTAAAAAGCAAAAAGATTAGTGCACTGCTGTTATTTTTAAATAGATATAAAAGAAAAAGAATATTCTGGGTTCATCCATTTATTACGATTATGAACTCTGATGGGAAGTATTTTACTCGAAAGTACTATGAGTTGAGAACTGAAGAAGATATTTTTTTTTACAACACAAAGAAGGCGGCTCTGGTGCCGCGCGTTTTGCTCTAAAGTTGTCTCAGAGCGGACTAAAAGGGTGGTCACCAAGTATGACGTAACATGGCAGGAATGCGCGATGCAAATGAGATCGGACGTTATCGTGCGAGTTCGCAGATATTTGCGATGCGATGCGAGTTCGCAGTTTTGTGTGGGAGCCCTAGTGTCGCACGCAACACTATTTGTTGGGAGTATCGTTTGATTTTAAAAGACCCACGATATCGCCAGGAGAGTATCATGGGTCCGTCCGTAGTGTTTAAAAATTGTGAATGAGGAAATAATTTAGCGTTTAGGAGACTTCTTTCGTGAAAAGGACTCTACCTATAAATCGGCTACCAACATAACGCTCTCTACAATGCATGCATTTTATTAGGTAAATATGGGAATTTCTATTTAGGAACATGCCTCAAAGCTCAATTTATTTGGACCTTTTGTAACACACCCTGCCAATGAGTCCATTCCATACCGCTCATTTGCAGTGGGATGAAATTAAAACAATTAAATAAGGGACATTTTTATATTTATGGACAATTGTACAGCCAAAAGATTCTATTCATCCATGCCATCTTCAGCTTCTTCGTCAAACTCTCCCTCGTCATCTGCTGTCGCGTCTTGATACTGCTGGTACTCTGATATTAGGTCGTTCATGTTGCTTTCAGCTTCTGTGAACTCCATCTCATCCATACCCTCGCCTGTGTACCAGTGGAGGAACCCTTTCCTCCTGAACATGGCCACGAACTGTTCTCCTACCCTTTTGAACATACTCTGGATCGCTGTAGAGTTTCCGATGAAAGTCGACGACATCTTTAATCCTCTAGGGGGTATGTCACAGCATGCTATTTTACAGTTGTGGGGAATCCATTCAACGAAATATGTGCTGTTCTTGTTTTGGATATTCAATAACTGCTCATCAACTTCTTTCATCGACATTCTTCCCCTGAATATCGTGGCTACTGTGAGGTATCGTCCATGTCGAGGATCACAGGCTACCATCATATTCTTGGCGTCAAACATTTGGAGAGTCAATTCTGGAACCGTAAGTGCTCTGTACTGTTGTCCTCCTCGCGAAGTGAGTGGAGCAAAGCCCGGCATGTAGAAGTGTAGTCTTGGAAACGGTACCATGTTAACTGCTAACTTTCGCAGATCTGCGTTGAGCTGGCCTGGGAACCGTAGACACGTTGTGACACCAGACATCGTGGCGCAGACCAAATGGTTCAAGTCTCCGTAAGTTGGTGTGGTCAGCTTGAGCGTTCTGAAGCAGATGTCATACAGAGCCTCGTTGTCTAGGCAGAACGTGTGATCTGTGTTCTCTACAAGTTGGTTAACCGATAGAGTGGTGTTGTAAGGTTCTACTACGCAGTCCGAAACTCTCGTACTCGGAAATACTGAAAAAGATTGAATGATTCGGTCGGGATATTCCTCTCGAACTCTGTTGATGACCAAGGTGCCTAGGCCAGCGCCGGTTCCACCTCCGAGTGAATGAGTCATCTGGAAGCCTTGCACTAAGTCACAGCCTTCCACTTCTTTCCTGACGACGTCTAGCACAGACTCGAGGATCTCCATTCCTTCGGTGTAGTGTCCTCTGGCCCAGTTGTTGGCGCCGCCTCCTTGGCCGTACACGAAGTTGTCAGGGCGGTAGAGACATCCGAAGGGTCCCGACCGCACGGAGTCCATCATGGCAGGCTTGAGATCTATGAGCACAGTCCGCGGGACGTACTTTCCACCCGAAGCCTCATCGTAAAACACGTTGATACGCTCCAGCTGGAGATCGGAGTCGCCGTGGTAGCAGCCGGTTGGGTCGATGCCGTGCTCGTCAGAAATCACCTCCCAGAACTGAAATAAAGTAAAGCTAGAGTACCTTAAGTCTTAAGTGTAAGTATTGACCTTAGTGCTCGGGGATTTAAAATGGTTTTGTTACTTCTGTAACCGAGAATATTGTAATGCTTACCTTTCCGCCAATCTGGTTACCGCACGAGCCAGCTTGAAGAGTTACGATTTCCCTCATCTTGATAATTTAATTTTTTATTCGATTCGGATACTTGTATACTTTTGTATATTTAAAAGTTAATAATCAAAATATATTTCATAGAATTGAAGCTTATATTAATAATAGTAAAAATTAAAAATATAAAAAAAAACATGGGCTACAACATAATAGCTACCATATTTTCAGACGAATGAGCCAATGACACATTATGCAAAGTCAAGAAATTATTCAAATTATTCTATCTGAATTTTTTGGGGAAAATCTTCCTTCGTGCCAGCACTAAAAATAATAAAAAGGTTGGAATCACGTTATTCAATACCATAAATAGGTTATTTCGTTTTGCTTAGCTATACACATAATTGTGTGTATTGTAGGTACATAGGGTCTGAGTGGATACTGTAGGTAATTTTAAATTACTTAATTTTTTTAGGAACACAAAAACGTTCATCAAAGTTGAATTTATGTTCTGATAAACCTAGGTAGATATTTCTATTTTATTTTGATTATTTTGTTGGATTGCTTAAATTATTATAAGTACCTAAATAATAACTTATAACACGAATACGAAAACAAATACAATTACTGCACACATGTTTCAGTATTTTAAAGGGTAATTACTCTTAAAAATGGAGTTAAAATATTTTCATTACTCATACTCGGAAAGTAGGTCTGAAGTTGCCTGAAGAGTGGGTTGAAAGTGATACTTTAAAAGGGGTGTTACACTACACGTTAATCAGGGCCCGGTAGTTAGGGCGATTTGGGAGCAAGGCTTGCCAGGTCCGTCCCTTAGGGACCCTAAATCTTATTACACCACTATAATAATAATAAATAATAATAAATAATTCCGGACAGTCCACACAGCATCATCTAGCCCCAAGCTAAGCAGAGCTTGTGTTATGGGTACTAGATGACTGATATACTTAATACAATACATTACATAGATAGATATTTTTTATTATACATAGAAAACACCCAGACCAACGGAACAAATTTCTGCAGATCGTACACAATTTTGTTCCGAGGCGGGAATCGAATCCGCAACCTCCTGCGTCGCAGGCGGACCATCGCCCACCGCGCCACATCGGTCGTCACTCTTAGTTAGGGCATAAGAATAAGAATATTTATTCTTATGGTTAGGGTTAGGGTCCCTGAATACCGTGTAGTGTAATACCCCTTTAACTAGGTATTTAACACTATATTAACTTTCTTGTTGATTAAAAATCACAATTTGAAGTAACTTTAGAGAGATCCTTGACGAAACAAGTAGGACAGTAGGTATCAAAATGTATTCATGCACATGAAAAATATTATGTAACGTTTCAAGATTTTCAGATTTATTTTAGTCACTTCAAATCTGTAACTTTTTAATGTAGGATTCGAAGTACTTAATGACTGGAAATCTGTTTTGAAATGTATAAGGATACCTTTTCATTATACATATTATAATAAATATACCTACAGTGATTTGTAGTTTTATTAGATTGAGGAGCAGGACGTTACGTAGGTACTCTAGGCAAACGAAGCTACGGGTAGAAAGCTAATAAGTACATAACAATAGGGCAAATATTAAAGTAATACTAATAGATAGGGGCAGCTCAGACCTTCCAATCTATCCTGGTTAGGTATTTTGTATAAGTGAGCCTACGTACCTAGATAATACTTTGTAATTATACCTAGGCTATATTTGAATATATTGCTGTTTCATCAAATTAATGATCTAAGTAGAGGATTTTACTGTATTAAATTATTTCAATTTCAATTATAAAGTATCTTAACTAGGTAATAATATACTTTGTAGGTAAATACTTGAACAATATAATAATAAAAATGGACAAAACCACGACATTTATTATTTTTTATTTTGTTTTTGTGTGTATTGTATTTCCACCTCGCTTTATGTATAAGTATTCTATATACCTACCCTCCAAACCCAAGTAGATTATTCTATGACCAGTCTGACCTTTTACCTACAGACCTACGTCTACAGCGCCATCTGTTGACATGAAATTACACCTCACCGTAGGGCCTTGCATAATAATGTCGGGTCGCGTGTGCTGGCTGACTCAATTTTCTTTCACAACCTTTTGAGTTTGAGCAGTAAGGTGAAATTAGTTAGCTGATATTCATAGAGATGGCGCCAAAACCATTTTGATGGTTTATTTAGAGTTCCGCATCAAATTGGATGGAACTGCAATCCTACGTCGAAAGGATTTCAAACAAGTAAGGTTTCTACTTCAAATTGTGATTTTAATCAAAAAAAAAAGTTAGGTAATATAAAGTTAAGTATGTACATACCTACCTAGTTACCTACATACCTACTTTTTGTTATTTTATACTAAAGATACCTAGTAAGAAAATAAGAAATAGGTAGTAAGTACCTATATACTTATTTAAAACTCATTCAACGAATGTAAGTAGGTAGGCTAGTGAATGTAGCGAGTGCGTAGAAGAATAAACACCAATTATTATTAAACAACCTAGCAAACCTAGTATTTACCTACCAAGGTATGTTATGTTATGTAGGCATAGGCATATTTACGTTCTTTGCATTCCTCCAATACCTTCGTTTCGGTTGGATCACTGCATGTATAGTGACTACCTTTGCCGCCATTTCGACGAGACGCCTAAAAGAGAAAAACGTTCTTGCTAACCCATTCCCTCTCATTGTATTCCATACTTGGTTTTCGTTTTACATTTCCAAGTTCTAGTGATGTGATGTGACGTAAGATTCTATCGAAAGGTACACCAGATGAATAAGAGGCACTTGTTTAGATCAATTTTTGTTTCATCGATATCGAATTTTACTAGGTATGCCGAATTGTTTACCAAGGTCAATATTAACATAACACCTCAGTCAGTAAACTCTCTAAATAATTAGGTATTTGTGAACAGCTAGAAAATTTGTGTATCTAGGAAGTCAATAAACAAAATTTGCTATGATTTGCTTGTACCTAATAATGAAAAATAAATTCCGCTACCTATTTCAAAGTACCTACGTGTATTAAATGTCCGTGAAGGTGCGATAACTACGTCTATCTTATAGATATTAAGACCTAAAAACTGTTGAGGACCTACTTAAATATATCCCAACACCACGGATAGTCGCAGACTCGATCTCACTAGTAGATAAGTACCTAATTCATTTCGCAGCTTGCACCTCCGATCATCGACAACTGCCATGCGCAGCCCTACCCCGCGCCAGACCATGTCGTCGTCGTCGCTGCATGATGTCATTCAAGCACACACTCACACATCGCTCTCCGTGTGACTCGGCCGCGTTGACCCGCGTGTTTACATTCAGTACACAGTGACTTCACGGCTAACTCGTGCCTGTGATTTAATTTATTTTAGTTATAGATAGTTTTAATATTCATAATGGCTAACAATCGTGCCGCTAAATCCGGATTTGCAGCTGAAGCACAGAGAAAGGTGAGTAACTTTATCTTACCTATGTTACCGGTACCCATTTAAGTTACCGGTAAATTTGTAAGGTTCCTATTGTTTCCGTCAAAAAGCAAATGAAGAGGGAGTGGTTATTGAAATAGGTCGTGGTCTATCGATCCGGAGGCTGTGTTCAGATCTAGAATTGAGTTAAAAGGGTCACAGCCATGACCTAGATTTCAGATGGGCTTGGCGCCAGACAAATTAAGAAGGTAGTTTTATGAGGGTAGATTTAGGCTAACGTGTATACAGGTAAGGTCATTCATGTGTAGCGTCTGACTTCATTAAAGTACCCAATGTTGAATTCAGAACATACTTACCTAATTTTATTTCTTAAATTAACCGACCTGTAAACAGGAAAACCTAGAACTAAGAGAAACTGTGATAGAGCTAATGGAATTGCAATAGGCACAGATACTTGAATAGAAATCTAATCTACTAAACCTCCTGTTGAGCAGAGTAAAGTTTCTAAAATGCCTCAATAGGTACGTTACAGTTATCTTGAGTAGGTACACGGGGCTCCAAGGAGGTAGGTACCGCCAGGTGTATCAAAAAATGGCCGCAAACAGGTTCGACAGCCCAAAAAACTGCGAACACGCGCTTAAAAAGTTATACTTTTCAGTTTAAAGAAATGTATTTACTCAAAAAGAACAGAGTTCACTTACATGAGTACATACAATTATCTTACTTACTAACTAAATTATTTTTCTAAATTACTTAGTTTTCTATTGATATTTTGTCCCGGTATTTGTAGTTAACAAACGATCTACTTTACCTCCCTAACAACCTTCGCAACGATGTTTCATTACAAGTATTTAATAATTTGTTAACTTAAGTATAATTTACATTTGCTAAGTAATAACCTAAAATAAATCTTACCATTGCATTCAAAGTTGAAGTGCTGAGTAAAACAAGTTTAGGTTGGGTTACTTACATCCTACATTTATTATGTGGGTAAGTAAGTATATCAAATTTTCCTTCCCGAAGATTCAAATTATTTCAAAGCTAGATAAATTATTTTTAAGTAATACCAACCTGCGTAAGATAGAGGTATATGATCTTAGTCCAGTAATGGATTATTGAATGACCTTCTGTGTATTTGTTGACATCAAGGAAATTTCTACGAAGCGGAATAAATTATTTAAATTGCATGTCTAAGTAGGTAAGCATTTCTAATTTGAACCCAAGTAACGTAGTACCAGACGTCTTGTTTGCTTTGCAAGATGAATCATTTTATAATGTTGACGACTCAACGAGATAGATGAATTCTAATATAACTCTAGGTGGATAGGTACTATAGAATCAACCAAAACGGAAATAATAAAATTTAATAATTAAAGGAAAATTCCTTCCTGTAGCAAGTTATCCTGTATTTAGGTCAAGGAGAATCAGTCAATCGGGCTTTTGTAACCGGTTTCGTCGTTAAATACTTTTTATGAGACTTGAGGTGCTTGCAGGTCGCATGAATATACGGGGACGATGCACTTTACAACGAAGCAAAACCAATGTACAAATTTTATAAAATTTATCGCCCGTATGTACTTTACGTATTTAAGGCAAATGAGGACATTTAAAAGTTTTCAGTTTTAATTACATTTGATCAACAATAAAGTAGGTGTTATGTAAATTGATATATGATTCATCTTAATGTGGTTCGTGATTCCAAGTAAATCCCCTGATGATTTATATTTTGGTGACAAAAGGATAACACTAAAAAATTCTCTCTATAAATTGGTCATGCTTGGGTTCCCCGAAGAAGAACCACAGATGTTCAATCAGCTTGAAATAATTTATTTTAAACTAATACCTGACTGTGACTCATATAAGGCTCGGTTCTGTTACAACACCAAACCTCACCATATAAGGCATGGCCTTACGCTTTACGCAGGATTCATTTATATGGCTTAAATACAGGCCACTTTCAAAACTGCCATATGTTCAAGATTGACGTGTGACCAAATTTCTCTTACGTTTCGAAAGCACTTTATTTATAAACTTCAATTCAAATAGCAGTAGGACTTTTTAAAAAGGTGTTATGAATATGCCAAGCAAAAATGTATGGTACCTATGTAATAAGAATATAATAATAATAAAAGCTTCGATTATAACAATATCACAACCTGGCCCAAATGTTTAATTATTAAGTTCTAAGTCCTAATTTTAATATTTGCTCTATTGTTCCTGGGTCCACTCGTATTTTTTATTGTGAGATAGGTAAATAAGGCTCGCTATCATATTGTAAAGATAAATATACTTCTAGCCTAAAATTTTTATTTTCCACATTTAGAAGGAAAATAAGTTTTTGAATTAGGTACTTATAGATTCTCCTATGTATGTTTTCAATTTATTTCAAGTCAAACTTTGAGTCTTAGCGTAATTACTGTAATTAGTCTAAGCTCTTTATTTGAAAATCTTATTACTACGCAAGGTCAAACAAACATGCTACGTGCCTAGTCGTTTTCTGAAGATTTGTGCATACGGCAAGTAAAACTTCAACCACGTTTTCGTATCTTAATAACTTGATGAGTTGCATTGGCCGTGCTAAGATGACCTCAATCTAACCACATTCCTGATTCCACTGCTTTAAACCTTTGTGGAAAAGTATGCCAGTTTTAATACTATTCACCTTGGATATCAATTGCATTGCTATATAGTATCGTTATAGCAATCTACTCTGAGAAATTAAAAATCTTTGATTTCTTAAGAATCTTAAGTTTGTAAGAGCTGTCTTGTCTGCGCTTCAAACAGGTTCTACGTTAGTCTAGCAAGTTCTCTTTTAGAATGCAAGTTGTTCGAGAAGTTGGACGCCAACATTACACCCAATATATATTGAAGCTATGACGCTAAACTAGACGGCCAATAAAGGCTCACAGATATTCGTAACCCCTGTTGAGAGCCTGGTCTGACGTAACGCCAATGCCTCAATACGTTGACATTGAATCATAGTTATTTATGGCTTCAAACGTTTTTTGTTGCCGACTGACCCGTGTAAGGATATGAACAGATTAGCTGTAAATGAGCGCTTTGATATAATAAAACGGCTATTGATACTCTCCAATGACCTTCATTAACATCTGGAATTGATTTTTGCCTATAGTGCTAAAATAATATTAATTTTAGTTCAACGTTTGACTCATTATTTGATTACGTACGTAATCATTATTTATAAACATGGTCATTAAATATAGCGAAAGATTGCCTCAAATACATGTATGATATTAATGATTACAATAACCAAAAATAGGCCTATGGCGAACTTGGAGATAAAAGGTTCATACAAGTGAACTTTTTTAATTCTTTCGATACTAAAAAAATAATTTTGTTATGAAATACACGAACTTCCTTCACAAACTTCAACACAAATTATCGAACACATTATAATGAAAGACTGTGCATAGATAGACGTAGGTACATCGTTATCAGCACGACCCATCTACAGAGTAATTTAAATTCTCAATCAGTCTTGTTTTACTGATTACACATGCCCAGGACGTAACAATGTAGGTAAGAAGCTTATAGGTAACGACTACAACTTCTAGAATTTTCTTTCAGAGAGTGTGTTTGGCTGTGTCGCATTATATGCTTATAGGTAGGTAAGGGGCTACAAAATGAATGTAAACTCAAAGTGCTTTATTTCCTTTAGACTTAATACAGGAATCTTGGACACGTCATATTCATTTACTTATCAGTTATTTTACTTATAGGGATAGGTTCATTATAATTTTAAAACTAGGAGATAAGTGATTTGTTTGATTTCTGTTCACTTCAATCTTTATAAGGTTAAGTATGTAAAGAAGTGAGCAATAAACCTTTATCTTGTTAGTTTGTTAGTTTTCGAGTGTAAGCAAAACTCATTTCAAACTTTTAAGTTCTTAGTAGTTAAGTCGAGTTTATAAACATCTGTAGTTACATTATTTAAGTATTATAAATTACTAGGTGCGCCCCGCGGCTTCGCCCGCGTGGAAATTATTTCGTAAAATTAAATAATACTTACGTGTTTAATTATTTACTTTTTATATTATTTATACCTGCCGAGTTTTGAGTAAATCGAACCAAGGAAAAATATTTTCCCATACAAACTTTACCACCTTATTTAACCCCTCAGAGGGGTTAAATAGTCCCTCAGTCAAAATTAAAAAAAAAATTAATAGCCTTTGTCTTATTCTAGGTTCTAAACTATCTCATTACCAAATCTCATTCAAATAACTTTAGAAGTTACGAAGATTACTTATAACAAAATTCATACATACTTTCCCTTATTATAATAGTAAGATAGTAAGAAGTAAGATTTAAAGTTTTGATTTATTATTCCTTATAACTTCTATACTTAATTAAGTCTAATCAGTAGGAAAAGTTGGTAGGTAAATTTACTTTTGTATTCAAATAAAAAATACAAATTTGGAACTTTTTAGCTTAAATAAGCCCATAAAAGTTACTGTACTATCTGTGTTTGTTACATAACTGCCAAACATACATATTAATAAATTGTTTTATTAACGTCTAGTTATGTGTTACTTTGCCGAACCCTGAGTCACGAGTGCTGAAATCCTTTTGTTATGATGTCAGCTTATGTATGAGTGGAATATAGTTTTAGTCACATATAAAATAAAAATAAACATCGCTAATTTTTTACTTTGGGTGTTATCTAAATATACAAAAAACTAGCTGCGCCCCGCAGCGTCGCCCGCGGGGAAATTTATTTATTTGTCAAATATCATATTTTATACATAATATGCTATTCCCGACGAAGACAAATCCAAAAACACAAAAATCATAAAAATCGGTCCAGCCGTTCTCGAGTTATAAGTGTTGTAACAAACACGACTTTCTTTTATATATATAGATATCCTTAACCCCCGAACAAATATTTGAAGCTCGTAATCTATAGGTAGGTACTTATATTACTTATATCAATCGTAAAGTTACAAGAAGAAAATGCAGGCAGGTAGGTAGGTACAAGTATATGATAAACACTGAACAATTTATTAAAATAATTCTAACTCGGATTGTGTCATTGGTATCATTTTTTTAGATTTAATTACGTATCTATCTACTTGTCACAAATAAAGACCTATGCTGATGAGGAACTAATAATTGCCATAAGAGAAAAACGTTTTTAGAACTTCAAAGAATAATAATTGTATATTTTTCCCGCTTGTGTAAGGCGTATTTAACCATCTACAATAACAAACGTTATGAGAGAAATGTACACAATAGGCCGGTAGAAACAAGTCCTTTTGAGCTAGTAGGTAGGTAAATAGCACAGTGCATCAGGGGCCTTAGCAAGTGGTGTAATTAATGAGTGAGTGACCCACTGGTTCTTTTATTGCAGTCACGGGAACGGAACTAAGCCTCGAATTCCAGTACGTGACCATACGGATATAAACGAGTAGATTTCATAATTAGTCACCGACCAACACCGTTACAAAATTATTAGAAACAATAGAAATATGTAATCTCAAAAAAAAATTAAAAATGATTTATTGCATTCTGATGTAATAAACTATTTCAGTGGAACGCAATCGGTAGGTAAGTTTTTATTTTTATTATGAAACACGTCTCTGTGATTGTGTAGTAGTAGAGCCATAGAAGAAAGAAAGATGAACTTAAGTATAGTAGAGCGTGTT
The DNA here is from genome assembly GCA_944547425.1 of Eupithecia centaureata. NCBI lineage: Eukaryota > Metazoa > Arthropoda > Insecta > Lepidoptera > Geometridae > Eupithecia > Eupithecia centaureata. The sequence goes on along the minus strand of OX155684.1, from coordinate 4,615,865 downwards.
GTGAAATCCAAGACGTATTTACCTATAACACTAATAGGTGGGTAGATAGAATGGCAAACATTGGCATACTTCCTAGGAATACCTAGGTATCTGAAAGAAATCTGAGCACCTACCTACCTAGGTACCGACCTATAAGATAAACTTAGATTTAATTTAGCGTAGTTTCACCAACAAAACAACACGCAGAGACGCAGGGTTTTCCCTTTTGTGAAAAATAAGGTCTCAAAAAAATTAAAATAATCCGAGAAAATATGGTCTAAAACATCATTACCTTACCCCCCTCGATGAGGGAAAATAAAATAACCTGTCATCAATGTTTGAAGTCGCAAACTAGCTCTGCTGCCACCCATTTTATTTTACACCACGTTACACAAAAATAATTTTAAAATACCTATCCACCGCGCAGTTTGTTAAACCAAGGTTAAACCTATATATAATGCTTCTTTTTAATGCCTCTGTACCTAATCGTCTTTTTTTTATAGTTTAGGAAGATATACGAAGTTGCTCTTGGTGACATAAAACTCTGTTTTCGCGTCCCTACCTAAACTATCAAAAAAACTACTTATTAAGTATACAAAAGATGTGTAGAACAAACTGTCCGATAGATATTTTAAAAATACTTTTTTATCGAAATACCTAATAAACTAAAAAAGCGATAGTAACTGAATCAATGACTGTATGAACACTTTGTTGTAAATATGTACCTACCTACTAGAAAGTACCTAACAACTAAAAAACTTTTATCTAAATATAAAATATATTTTTTAACAAAAGGTTCATCTGAATTTAAATTAAAGCAGTTGGTTTTACCAATAGTTTTGTTTTTATCAATATCGAGTTAATTAATTGGTTACATGTTCCAAAGCTATAAAACAAACAGTTCGCGGTTTATCTAAGTGTGATGGTAAATTAACATTTCGCTCTTTGTTATCAGTATAACCTTCAGTTTCTAACCGCTATAGCTGTATTTAATTTTATTTTACATTTTACCAATGTGTTTTCTGCACCAACGTTCTAATTGAATTAGTTCATACTTTCGTGAAACCATAATAGGCTTCTTAATTTTTTTGATAGTAAGGTTATAAAGTAAGTGTAATTTATTGTGTTCAAATTGCGTTGTATTTAAGATCTTATATTATATCGAGAAGGATATAATTGGGTGGTCGCGAACAACTAACTTTTAGGTAAGGTAGGTGCCTCAGGCCTAAAGTATTCTCTGTTGTGTCCTAAGGTCCTAACCTACCTAGCTATGTAATTTTGCATCCTTCGAAAGGGTTTTTTTTTCCTTCCTGCAAGACAGAGAAATATTAACTTTCGTTTCTACCAATAAGGAATTTATTTTGGTATTAATTATTTCAACTCTAGGTATTTACCTACGTTATAATATAGTACGTACTATACTATAGTACGTAGGTAAATACCTAGAGTTGAAATACCTAACTACCTATAGGTAGGTACGTAACCGCTTACTCATTTTAATAAATTTATTTTAGCAATATAATATACAGACGGAACCCAAGCACATACCTACTGCGACTCTTACTTGACCGGTTCGACTCGTCTCGCTGACAGTGACACCACGCCACACACAACAAAGCAAATTAAAAAGTTCTTAACTATATTATGTCGTCCTCAATAGATGGCGCTTTAGTATTTTTTATGTTCTTGGTTTTGAGCAGAGCACGCAGAGGCTCCGAAGTTCTACATGGTTCTACCCTAAAAAAATCTGAGCCTAAGGTTCTACCTCAGGTTCTACATAATAATATGCTTTCTTAAAAAAGTTGTCAGCGAATTATTTTAAATTTATTTAGTACATGAAGATAATTAGGAAGTTCAACTGTTTTACCACTTACAGCTAAATAAAAACAGCTGCTGTCACTAGATGGCGTGTATTTTTTGCAATTACGACAATTTTTTTTCTTTCATCTTCAGATCAACAGCAAGTACAGCGAGGAGCTGGCGCAAGAGTGCCTGGAATGGATCCGCACCATCGTCGGCGAGCCGGAGAACGTGTCAGGCGATATGGATAACTTCTACGAGGTCTTGAAGGACGGCACTTTGCTCTGCAAGTGAGTTTAGACTTTATAATATACTAGCGACCCGCCCCGGCTTCGCACGGTTTTATTATCCGTATAAACCTTCCTCTTGAATCACTCGTAGTTTTAAAGATTTAAGCATAAAAAGGGACATAGCGATATTAGGGACTTATGGACAGAGAAAGCGAAACTTTGTTTTATACTATGTAGTGATTGTGTCATTATTATGAAAACGCTTATTTTATTAAATTTATTAGGTACCTACCTACTTAGTACCTTTGGTCCATTATTAATTATTTTAGAGAAAACATCGGTTCAAACTCGTTTAGCACTGAGGTGACCTCTATAGGTGAGTTTAGGTAGTAGGTACCACAAACCACAGAATATAACCAAAAATACTGCCTTGCTTGACCATTTCATTTTTCACCTCGCTCGCCGCCCGTCGTCGCCGCGCCGCGCTTCCGCAATCACTCTTTTTTACCGGTTGTATTTTCAGATGTTCTAAACATTTCACCAAAAAGAATTAGGTAGGTACATACGTATTTAAAGAAGTAGATAGGTACGTAAAATGGATAAATGTGACTAGGTACGGCCCTGTTGTATGTCACTTAACTAAACAATTGTTGGTGTAATGTAAGTTATATACGTAACGTTAAAAAAAGAAAAAAAAACGATTACTGAAAACTACGCCTTGCTTTACTTAAATGACTAGGTTTGCGTTCCTGTAACTTTAATTTACCTAACAAAATTTTTTTCGTTCAATTTTCAGACTTGTAAATGACATCCAGCCCAACACTGTCAAGAAGGTGAACACATCTAAAATGGCATTCAAATGCATGGAGAACATCAATGCCTTCCTTGAAGCCGCCAAGAATCTGGGTGTTCCAGCACAGGAGACGTTCCAAACAGTGGACTTGTGGGAGCGACAGAACCTCAACTCTGTTGTGATCTGTCTGCAGTCACTCGGCAGGAAGGTATGGTTACTCGTGTTGTGCCACATCAACGCCTTAGCAATAATATTTTTAGATTATAACTAAATCGTAGGTATTAATTCTCTCAGCTAGCTGACCCGCCACGTGGATGTTTATAGAAAGAAGCTATCTGAAATAAAATCATTAAAAAAATTCTGGACGATCCAAATAGCTTCATGTAAACCCAAACTTAATGTCTGTATTATAACGTAATTGATATACCTAATACACTGTTTATTACCTACTACATACATAGATAAGGTATATTGTGTTATAGAAAACACCGTGGGGCCCAATTCTGCTAATCTATTCTTTTCACTGTGCTGTGACATTGGCATCGTCGTCGCAAAATCGTCACTACAAACACGTTTTGGTATTGGAATTCTCTCAACTTGGATGAAGGAAACTACAGATAGAGGATGTTACATCAAAGTGATATATAAAGTATCGAGGATTTAATACTTGTAATACATACGATACTTTAAATATGTGAGCGAAAGTAAATTCGTGCCAATATCAACGTACCTACCCACTCTCTGGATTTTTTTTCATCTAAGGTTTTTTACTTGGCGATTCTGCGACAATCGATACTATTGTCATAATGAAGCGATTGGTTAACAGAATTGGTCCCCAGAACACCCGGAAAATGTATCGTACAACCATTTATCCTGAGGCTAAAATCGAACCCAAAAATAGGTAGATCTTTGCCCGCCGCACCACAGGATGCGAAAGAAACTACATACATTATAAGATTTACGAACAACTAGATAATAATATAAACTTGATAACTTTTAGAACTAGGTAATTTAGCTCTCATTTCATTTTCAGGCTGGAAACTACGGAAAACCATCAATTGGGCCCAAAGAGTCTGAGAAAAATGTCAGAAATTTCTCAGATGAGCAATTGCGAGCTGGGCAAGGAGTTATTTCACTTCAGTACGGCTCTAACAAGGGTGCTACTCAAAGTGGCATAAACTTTGGCAACACAAGGCATATGTAAACACAAAGTCAATTAAAAATGGATGATAATTTGATAATACATAGTTACATAGAAACTACTCTTTAAGTCAGCGCTAGATCTGTAACCTGAAGTTATAGCGGAATGCACAAGCTTCAAGAAAGAAATTGTGCCTCTTGCTTCTTTCTTCTCGCTACAAAATTATTTTTAAATAACTAAGTAGTTTTTATTTTGACAATCATCCATCATAGGTACCTAAACAAGTTGTTTAGAAATGTTTTATACCTACCTGAGTACTTATTTTATTAAATATAAGATAGTTCTCATTAGGAAAACTTAAATTTGAAGGACGATTTAAGTTTTAGAATCTCTTTAGCATTTTTTACTAAAATTATTGATGTAATCATTCCGGCAACATTCCGAAGTCTTCACAATAAGTTATTTACAGTATCTGTTTTGTGAAAAAACACAGTTCAAGTAAATTCCAGTTTTGCTGAGTGATGGATTAAGTACTTAATGTACTTATGCTTTTGAATATTTTAACTTCTTTCGTGTAGGTAAGAATTTTCAAATTTACTTAGGTTTGTATTGTGCCTTTCTAAATCTCCATAGGAGTTGATTTTAAAACTTTTACCTTGCTTTCGTACTTTCTATGATAGTCTATTTTTAACTCAGTAAGGGTTTTTTATGAATTGAAAATTAATAATATAATAATCATTCCATATTTTGAAAGTACTACCTAAGTTACATACGCTCTGTGATTAATGTTTTTTAATTAATTAAATATAATTCATGTACCTATTCTTTATATTTTCGTATAAATTATATTCTGACGATTTTTAAGTTTAGATATCTACCTACCTAGGTACTTATTGTGTAAGTTTCGTAAATTCTTGTTTTATGGAAGTACGAAGTAATAAAGTTTAAGTTAAAATGAATGGCTTTCTTTTATTATTTGCCCATAATAAATATTATAATAGGCTGGCCACGATAATATTTCACATTTGACATAGGTATAAGCAGAAAATGTAGGTACCTAACTAACGGTGGTCAATTCGGTATTTTTATTTTGTTCTATCAAATTTAGAATAGGATACTCGGATAGTTTCTCCAGTAACAACTTGTTATGTCTTTACTAAATGATATATTTATTTTTAAACCAAGAAATCAATATTATAAAGTAGGAATGATTTACATCACTAGGTACATAGTATAAAACAAAGTCGCTTCCTTCTTCGTTTCCTTCTTGTCTGTCTGTCTGTCCCTAACCCTATGTATGCTTAGATCTTTAAAACTACCTTTGTAAAGGATTTTGATGCGGTTTTTTTAAACAGATAGGTGATTCAAGAGGAAGGTTTATATGTATAATACACCCGTGCGAAGCCGGAGCGATTTGCTAGTTGAATAATAAAGCTATCAAAACAAACGTAAATACAATTCTATCTGTAATTTTGATGGAGCGCAGGACCAGAGAATCATTGTGGCACCTTGGAGCAAACTATGCTCAGCTGTGCTCGTTTCGGCTGATAAATTGATAAACTGGATAAGTATCGTATCGATACAATACAAGTCCGTCGGTACCCAGATCAGCCTAGATCGTTTTGCTTTGAGCTGGAAATTTTCTTAGCAATAAGTAGGTACCTTACCTACGTAACTAGTTGACATTTTTTAATTCAACTGAGCATGAAATCACCCAAGACTAGACGAAAGTAGTTTGCAGCAATTTTTTTGCGGATATAGTAATTTGCCTTATTTTTCTAAATCGAACTTTCCAAAGCAATCGGTCCGTTGTCGTCGAAAAGGAGTTAGTTGGGCAAGACCTTTACTCATAAATGCTTGGTTGCAGTAGTTGGTATCGGTATCAGGACATTTGAGTTTCCACTTGCGCGTAAAATCACAAAACTCATAATACCTAATATCTCTGGAAATAGACATCATAGAGAGTTGCGGATTTCGCCATTGTGTATACCTAGATAAATTTTTTTCTTTGATCTGACATATTTATTACTAAGTTTATTACAGTCTGGGAAGTTAACGCGCATTATGGGACCCGCAGTCTACAACAGCCTTCCTAATCATGTAACACAGGCCACAAGCCTGTCATCCTTTAAATACAAGCTGAAGCACAGGCTCATAGACAACAGCTTCTACAGCTATGAGGAATTTTTAACCTATAAGTAATAGGAAATAAACATTAGTATCTGAAGATACATACTTCTATTTTTATAATATTTTTCTTTGAATTTGTAGGTATATTATAATCTTAATTAATTTAATTTATATTTAGATATTTACTATTTCATGTTCTTTACTTATAAGTGTAAAGTAAAAAAATGACGTGTAATTCTAGTAATTTATGAAATAAATGACTATTGACTATTGACTATTACATTCCCATACCCCTTCTCCATTTTACCCCATAACGAGAAACATACCTAATTTAACGTAGACCTTCGTACCACGTGCTACGGTGCTACGATGGTGCCGCGTAGCATACCAAAGACTTCAACGAGACCCCACATTAAAATTTCTTACTATACCTACACTCAAGGCTTTGAAACTACCAAAAGCTGAAGAGTAAAGCTTTTCAGTAGGATTAATTATGAAGCCTTTATTTTAAAAGAACTGGCTGATTCTTACCCCTGAGTACAAACATATTTTGTCGTAGACCTTCGTAGCACTTCGTGCTAAGGTGCTACGTTGGCGCCGCGTAGCAAACAAAAGACATCAACGAGACCCCAGTTGTCTTTAACGAGAGTGCCACTCGCTCAAGTTTCCACTCGCGCAAGAGGCCACTCGCGTAAATGGTCACCCAGGCCACTGTCTTTCCGCGAAAGTATCTTTCGCGCAAGTGTACCAGACCCGTTTGTATCTTACCAGGGTAGAGTGATCGCAAAAGTTATGAGCTCCGTGAACATAGCATGGAAGCAAAAGCGCGAAAGTACAATCAAATAGAAAAGTGATATTTACCAACTAGCGACCCAACCCGGCTTCGCACCCGTGATAGGAAAGATAAATCTTGAAAATGGTGAAGTTACACAACGTCAAGTCTGTGGTCTTGTAGGTTAGGTATCTTTGAGTAAACAATGCGTAGTTCCTATGAGAGATAAATAAATAAATCTGGGAAATCCACAGCATTATCTAGCTCCAAGCTAACCAGAGCTTGTGTAATTTGTACCTACTGTTTTTGTAGGTACTATGACTGATACAAATATTTGTCCGAAAACGGAAATCAAACCCGCAACCTCCTGCGTTGCAGGCAGACCTTCGCTCGCCCGCCGCGCCACGGCCAAGCGACCAATTTTATATAAAACGAATTCTATTATTAATTGTATTAGTTATATTTATTTATACTTATAAAATTTTTAAAATTAGATATTATAATTATCGCGCTTGACCATACATTTTTGAAAGCCTTTGCTGCGTCATTGTACTCAAAAGTATTAATTCGACAGTATTGCCAACAAGAATAAAATAAATTTGCTACATTTTAGTTATTTTATTTTCAAACTTGGGTTAATTGCGTTGTATAGAAAGTTTAATTTATTCTAACATTTTATGTGTTAAACAATTTGTCATTCAGAATAAAATGTTTTTATAAATTCCATAAAAATTGAATTGAAACATTTTTTAATGCAGTACAAAATGTGCTAGACAAAATAAAAATACGCCGAACTTCTTGCTGGCAAGCCTGGTATGCCCCTCTCTCACCCCGTTCGTCGTAGCTTTCCCCTCAACGCCTTATTATACGGTTCAGTGCGCAGCCGTTGAAGCTAACTTCACAGAGTTCATAAAGATTTGCGCGAACACTACCTAACTACTTAGAGTCATTCGAGGTATAAGGACGCATTGGGTAAAAGTACGCACTGCATTTTTCTCGGATTGGGGGGGAGTGACTGGGGGAGTTTGTTCAGCGAAACTGAGTGACTTCGAACCGTCTTTATGGGTCAATGTCAGTTGAGCAGCCAATGGCGTGTTGTACGCGTTACAAATAAAACAATCAAATTCATGTTTCATTTGGTGTGTTGTGAAGTAAAAGAAAAGAGTATTGTTCGTCTGACTCTGTTTTTTATGAGGTAAGTGGCTTTAATTGATTTAATCTAGTTTTTGAACATTCAGTTAGCCATATTTTTTTTAACTTAATCTATATTATTTCTAAACTAAGTGGATTATTTCAAATACTGGCTGAACGGGGTAAAATGACGGGGGTAATAGTTCGCACGCGTACTTTTACCCTTATATAATATTAATACTATTTTAAAAATTCGATTCTTTTTTTTAAGGTTTCATGTGTTCCCTTCTGTTTCAGAATGCATAAAAACGCCGAGTCATTACAAAAAAAAAACAAAAAAAAAGATATTTGCAGCGGGCTCTGTGGGCATTAATGGCATTTAACTACCCTCAGAAAGAGGTTCAAGTTGGACCAACAGCTTTGGGCCGGTGAAACAGGCTTTTATAAAAAAAAACAAAAAACACAATTTGCGGTGAAAATATGGATAACAGATTTTTCGGCATTACGATCAATGATTTAAGGTTATTAATAATCTCTCCCTTGGTTTAATACTACCTTGCGATTTCTTAAAGTTTATGGTGTAATTCAATTACATCTAGTAGGTACTTGGTTGTTTATATGTTTGATTTTAATAAAGATTGGTTAATTATACCATATTTCGTTAATTTTCCTATACTAAACCCTATTGCGTACTTTTACCCTACATGCGAACTTTTCCCCCAATTGCTGCGTATTTTTACCCCCATGACGGGGTAAAAATACGCACTCCGACCTGGTCACAGTTTTCTTCAAATACACAAAAACTATTTTAGTTATCGCCAAAAACTTTATGCACCTTGGAAGTTTAATAAATTTGCTTTACGAAACGCATAAATGTTTTCCTTATATCGCGACAGTTTAAGTGTTATCGACAACAGAAGACAAAAGTGCGTCATATTACCCCGAATGACTCTACATACGTAGGTACAGCATTGATTATGTAATTTTCATTTAATAGATATCTACTTAAGTACATTTCTTTGAAAAGATTGATTCTCATCAACAGAATCCGTTGGTACAAAAATATTGGATTTCATATTATTTGTCGGTAGGTAGGTAGGTACCTACCTAAGGCTACGTTGATTTAATGATGTTTGGTTTAGGTTTTCTCGTAAATTGAGGTCATGATTCCATAAGCTAGAAGGTTTCTTCAAAAGAATTCAGATTCAGTCTCTTATCTAAAAAAAACACTAGCTATTTAGGAGCGTAATTATTCTAAGTATTTAGGGTATTTAGGTATTGTTATTCAACACAAGCTTTACTCAAAATAAATTCTAAGTTTCAAAAATGTTGACAAATTCAGATTTTTTTCTGCGAGAGTTGTGTTTGAATTCTGAAATTTTAGAATCATTAAATGTTTAAAAAAATTTAAAAAAAATTTTCGACATTGACATTCAAATTTTGAATGTCAATGTCAAAAATTTTATTTTCGTTCTCGCTGTGAAGTGTTTAGATAGAAAGACAAATTCATATTATGATTCCTCATTGATTCCTATTAGTAGAAACCTAAAATCACATGTCTCAGATAAAATTCTACCCAATCCGAGGACTAGAAATACCTTTTGAATGAATTAGCTATCAATATATGAAAGGAAAACGAAGTTTGTTTATTTCTTCATCAATCAAATCAAAGCGCAAAGTTGTCATCATTTTATTTTCTTCAAATCGTACACATTTTTGCTGAAAATGAAATAGCGAGGGGATATCTAATTTGTAATAATTTATCAAAAACATTTTAATTTATTCTGAAGACTACTGGTTTGAATTGACGTGTTAGCCAAGCATGATATCGGACTGAAAATGCCATCAGGAAAAGAAAACGATAGACCTGCAACTGCGCTCTTTTTTGGGATTTTCTATGCTCCTAGAATAAAATAATGACCCAGTCGCTTGATGTTCTTTCAAACGGATGGGCGATCGACACAACAGCCCCTGTTGACCTCCAGAAGCCGGCTGATAACGACGTAAGTATGGACCCCTGCGGAGTTGTTTGTTACTGATAAAGCGTCCTCTGTATTGACCTTTCTTACAGTGTGACTGTATTATTCCTATCTTCGCTCTACTGCAACGTAGGGTAAACTGGCGTCAGACACTTGGATACAAATTAAATATTAACTGGTAAATAAATACCTACTGGCTGATATGTATCAACTCCAGTCACACTATTACTAAAGGTTTGTTGATTGACAACTAGTTTTTTAAGTATTATTTGTACCAAGTGTTATTTTAGTGGCTAGGGCAAATGGAGAGTATTCTTCAGGTAGGCACTGAACATTAATGTAAGTTAGTTATATTTCATGTGAAAAAACAACATGTTTTTGCTTCCACTTAATTATCGGTTATCATTGTATTTAGAGTATAAATGTTATAACATTTCATCATAAATAAAATAAAGAATATTTCATCTAGATTTCTATAGTCTCACTCACCTCAGATTTCATCCTTATACAGTAAACTGTGTCATCCTTACATGGCTTACAGCTGTTACAAACCACTTTGACAATGGTCAATCAGTGGTTTGGTGACCTTACCTACTAGTCTAGGCAAGTGGTAAGGAAGGTAGAGAGGTAGTTATCATAATTCGATCATCAATTCATAAATTTATACCATATGACCATAAAGTTACAAAGTGACAAAGTTGTTTCAATTCTTAAAAATAATAGGTAAGCATGTGTCCTATATCTAATTCAATTATTAATTTTTATTTTTAATAATGCATTCTAGTTACCATTGCATAGTAAATAATCATAGATGTAATATTACAGCAATTTATAGCTAAGTCATTACGTTATGTTATAATAGAAACAACAGAAAAGAAAATAGTGTAGGTACTTACATCAATACAACAGGATCAAAACAGTGTAGGTTCAGATTAGTTCCTAAGATAATTAGTTAATGTATGTACCAACACTATTAATTATCTCCAATATTTATCATGTAAAACGTTAGGCTGTCAAATCATTATCACATTTTAAATAGGTTGGTTTGGTACTTACTCTAGTTTTTGAAAATTATCTTATAATTGCATCATCATTTCCATTTTTTTACAATGCTTGTAAGGATGTTGCAAAACTAAGTACTTACCTTGTTGTTGTTAAAAAAAAAAATTCTGGACAATTCATATAGCATTGTCTAACCCCAAAGTAAGCAGGAGCTTGTGTAATGGGTACTAGATAACTGAATACAAAGATAACAGTTAGAAGAAATATCTACAGGCAGATTTTACAAGCATTTGTCTCAACGCGGGAATTGAACCTGAAAATATGTGTCACAGACAAACCATCCCTCCCTGAATTACAGAGGTCCTCAAATTAGCATTATTTATTTTTGTGTCTAATTCATTGTTAAGGAATTAATTGATTTAAATAATTTAATCATATCCACATCCAACTGAAAGATTCAAACTACAAAAAATTTGAATTTTGATGTAAAGTAATATTAAATTACTTTAGGTACACTAAAATTGGGTACTTACTTATGTATCATTAAGTTAAAGTATTAGAATGGTAACTTGGTAAGTACCTATATTGAATATGAACAACATCAATTTTAATCTATAGTCTGGTACACCGTCTATTGGAAATTAACCAAAAATTTGTACCTACCAATTTAATTTGTTTCATGATATCATCAAAACTTCAGTAAGTGGAAATTTATCAAAACATATTTTATATTGTATCATTTATGTTATTGTTAGTTTATCCACTCACTTCAAAATAACTTCCTATCCGCGTAGAGACCCTAGCTTATCGGTTATTGTTATCACTCATTACCCCCTAGTGGGCAGATACTCTATCGTCAGGGGTCCTAGGTCAGACCTTCCACCTACACCCCCTCCCTTTACCCCTCCATAGCCCCGTCTGACGCTGATAACAGCTCAATATAAATTACTTTTATCTAGCGCCGCGCCAGTAAGCATTCAGTCGCCTTCCAGTGCACACGTTGCTCAAGACCTCAGTGTTTAAGTTCTCCCTTGTTATAATTTCCCTAATGGCTAAATTCGTGAACAGTGAATTCCTTTCCCCTAACTAATTGTTTTTATTTACTTGAGAGACTTTCACCTGTGGACGTACCCACAGCTGTTGCAGCTTATTAACCATTACTAGTTCTGGCAAAAGCATACATGAATACCAGCGCGCTGCTGCAGAAAATGACCATTTGCCTAATGTACCGTGTGAACCCTATTTACTATTCGGACTATTCGGATACGATTTCGGCTTGTATCTAAAGCTTTTTCGACCAAAATTCATCTGCCATTGGCTTTACCATTTCGAATACTACAAATTCGGAGTTTACCCCAAAGATATTACCTGACGGTTACAACAAGAATACATTTGAAGTGTCAATATGGATATTATCGCTAATGTAAGTATCGTTCACTCTGCATACGAATGGAGTGTGGGTCAAAGTGTATCTTTAATGATACCACGAGCTTGTTTTATCCACAGTGGGGTTCTACTTTCAGTACTAATTAAACACAGCAAGTTTGAACCTTGTTACTTACCTATAATTTGTAAGATCTTGTTATAGCTATGGTTCATAAGGGTGTATTTTGAAGATTTAAATTCTTAGTCCATCTCACCAGCAAACAGAATGTTCAATCTTATCAAGTATTATTAAGTTTTTTGTGTTTTGCCCACAGTACCACCCGGTTTTAAAGGCGTTCCTGGCCGGGTCATTCTCGGGAACGTTCAGCACCATCCTCTTCCAGCCTCTGGACCTGGTCAAGACTCGCCTGCAGAACCCTGGGCCTCATGTTGTCGCGACAGTCAAGTAAGTATCCCTAAATCCGTATACACCTACAAAATATGCGAAATATCCTATAACTTTAGATAGATAGATATAACAATACACCATCTAAACCTGAGCAAAAGCTAAATTACTAATTCTACAAAGTGTCACACAATCGGCGGCCTGAACACTTAACACTACCGCCTGCCCCTGTAAACATTCATGGTATGGTAGGAAATGATCATGAGTAGGTATACCTAATATGGTGTTTTACGATTAGACACACATTAGTCCATCATTAATGTAGTTGCAGTCAATAAAAATGCAATGTAAAGAATAATTATAACATTTAATAGTCATAATGGTTGTAATTTTTTGTAATTTGTAATGAAATTTATATCATTTTTTTAATTCGCATACAGGTAAATTTGATCATTCATTTTATAGTGTAATTAAGTATTTTAGTTTTAGTTATATTGAGACTACACTACATTAATCGCATGAGAACCCACCACCAGTTATCAAATAAAAAAGTCACCTAGATAAAAGTTTTCAGAACAGTCATAAAAAATACAGTCGAATTGACAAAACCTTTTTAAGTAGCTTGAAAATATTTAAACCAACATTTAACGATTGTTTTCTTTTCATTTTAGCGGCCGAATCCAACCCGGCATGATCACAATATTCTCCAACATCATACGCCAGGAACAGATTGTGGGACTATGGCGAGGCATGGTACCTTCGGTAACGAGATGCGTACCAGGTAAATTAAATTTCAACCTTATACAGGCCACAAAGGGCATTTTTCAGCTTACACTTTCACCCAATTTCAATTATTTGCTTCACTTAAGCAAACTAAATGGCGTTATAAAAAACTTGTGTTCCAAGACAAAATAAGCTTTACCATTCCCAAAATAGCATTCATTTTGGTTTATCTAGATCTCCGATCTAAAATGGCGGTACTTAAAACCTCTCCTAGTGTTCCAAGACAAAATAAGCTTTACGTTCTCCAAAATAACATATATTTTGGCTATTATCTAGGCGTGGGACTGTACTACTCGTTGTACTTCTCTTATGCTAACTAGATGGCGTTACCAAAACCTGTCATCCTTCAAGCTAAGTTATTTTCAAAAATAACATTAATTTTCCTTTATCCAGGCGTGGGACTATACTTCTCATCACTCCACTGGCTGAAAGCTAAGATGGGAAAGTCGAAAGGCGATCTGAAACCAATGGAAGCGGTTGCTCTGGGCGTCATAGCGAGATCTATGAGTGGCGTTGCTCTTATACCTATCACTGTGATAAAAACAAGGTAAGTTGTTATTTATGAGGATCTCAGTCGCGCTGCGGGCGTGAGTCCGCCTGCGACGCAAGAGGTCACGGGTTTGATTCCCGCCTCGAAACAAATTTGTGAACTATCTGCAGAATTTGTTCCGTGTTGGTCTGGGTGTTTTCTATGCATAGTAAAACTAGCGACCCGCCCCGACTTCGCACGGTTTTATTATACGCATAAACCTTCCTCTTGAATCATTATATCTATTAAAAAAAACCGCATCAAAACCCGTTGCGTAGATTTAAAGATTTAGGCGGTCAAAGGGACATAGGGACAGAGAAAAGTCGCTTTCTCTGTCCCTATGTCCCTTTGATGTATTATGTAGTGATAATATCTATCTATGTATAATGTATTAAATATCAGTTATCTAGTACCCATAGCACAAGCTTTGAGTAGCTTACTTTGGGGCTAGATGGTGCTGTGTGAATTGTCCAGCATTATTTATTTATTTAACACTTTCACTGCTGGCTGGGGTTCTTTACATATAGGGCTTGAATTGAACCAGGCTCTGTACCGACTATTTTCGGTTAAAAAGTAGCCAATCTAGGTGTAGGCAAATCAAAATCAGTGGATGTGTGTTTTGGTATTTTATTAATTATATAGTATAACATAATTGAACAGTTGTTTATTCATTTTATTGGATGTAGAGTTTCTTTAAAGATTTGATCAGTTTCTTTTCAAGACTCAACACAATTTTGGATGTTCGTTGCATGCTTCTTGGAATAAATGTCCTGCTGTATATATAATACTATGAACCACCTTAAAAACTTTCCAGTTTCTTACAAAATACAGCTATGTTAACCTCTGTTCGTTTTCTAGAAATTTCCAAAACAAAATGTTTCATCGCGGGGAAACAATAACATGTTTTTAATATGTTATCTGTGAGATTAAATCTAATGTAGGCTTGACTTTGACGTCATAATATGGTATGTTTTAATCATTATAATCAGTTTGTTTTTCTAAAATCTATTTGCGTATCGTTCGCGTCATGACATGCGTTGTTAGATTTCGATTGTATGATAATTTTGATTTGAAGCGTAGTAGCCTCATATTAGGTACCTAGTTGAACTTAAGTAACTTACTTGCAATCTATTTAATATTTCAATGAAATGTAAACCAAACCTATTACTTATGGAAATTGAAAAACTAGCATAAGGTAGTTAATATTTTATACCTAACTATACCTAATAGGTAGCTGGGTTAAAGCGGAGACCACGGCTCGGGACACGTAGTATAGGACGCCCTCCGGCCAGGTGGGAGGACGATCTGCTATAGACTGCTGCTAGATTCTGGATGCGGCAAGCTGAAGACAGGCTCATTAGGGGAAACCTATCTCCAGCAGTTGATTAATATAGGTTGATGATGATGATACGGAATAGGTACTTACATTGTTTTGTAAACACCGATAAATAGAGTAGGTACCTACTTACCACTCTAGCATTATAAATGCAAAAGATTGAATAGATGGTCTACCCATTCATTCAAACTTTCTTATTCTTCCTTACACCAAAAAAATTTATTGTCATCAGTTGGTGTGAGAAACATACATACCTATGTATGTAGGTAGGTACATATTTATTCAGTTAACAGACAAATGTAATTATATATTATATTGGTGTTATAAATAAATTACATTACAAATAAATTAATGGACAAACAAGGTTCATGGTATATACAGATAATGCATAGATAAAACTATCAAGTAGGCTCACGCGCGCTTAGCAAAAGTCGTTTAAATATGTACTTATTTAAGTTTAAATTGTCTACGGGCTATCAGTTGACTTGACAACACAATGTTATCTTTTGGTGATTCGTGTCTGGTCAAAGGTTATTCCAGACTGAATTTTATCCATATATACTGTATTTGTATAGGGCAAGATAGCTTTTCAAATATTAACCCAACTTGTTTTATTTTGGTTTCCAAATGACAACTCATGAAATGACAAAACATGTTATAATGACAAATTTCTGATTCATTCTGGCTGTCTATAATTATAATCCTCATAGTTATTAATTACAGCTCAATATTCAATCTTATTGATTGTATAATTACTTTATCTATAAAATGAATGAATGAGAGTATAGTTTTATGCATTCAAAACAGATGGCGTTGTAATATATATAAGCCGATTAGCGACATCTATCGAGGGACTTTGAACCAGTTCCATTGAATTGAAACTGTACAATTTAAAAACATTGCAATAATTACCCTATTTCTTTACAGATACGAGTCAGGCGTTTATAAATACACCAGCATGGGTGGTGCATTGAAGGCGATCTACCAAGCCGAAGGCATTCGGGGATTGTCGTGCGGTCTCGGACCAACACTGGCTAGAGATGCACCTTTCTCAGGGCTGTATCTAATGTTCTATACGCAGGCCAAACAGAATATGCCAAAAGGTGAGAAAATGATCCTTAATTCTATAGTACTTCTATAGTAGTTCTATAGAAATTCAACCTCAAAAGGTTGAATTTCTCTGATAGCAGCCTCCTGTGTTTTTAACGTCCTCGCTGTGGTCTGATAGTTATTTTATGAATATAGATTTTCTTTTGACGAACTTTAAAGATTTTTTGTGTTTTTACGCGTATATTTACATAATTATTATTTTTAAGTATCTACCTAAGTATTTTAATAATTCGTTTCCACTCTCAACTTTAATTGTATGTATGTAGGTACAATTTTAAGAGAGCTGTTTCCTTGGGCAATTTTGTTTACTTTTTTTTTCTGATTTATTTCTAGAGTGTGTCTTTGTATGACTATTTTCTTATCTCATTTGAACTTTATAACAGGTTAAGATAAGCTGACCCTGTCATGATAATCCAAAATAAATAGTTCATAATTAGTAAAATGGTGCAGGTATACAAGTAAAAAAAATGTCGCATCAAGTCAGTCAATAAGGCAGCCGTTCAGTAGTTTTTGCGTGAAAGAGAAACAAACATCCATACAAACTTATATACAGTGGTGGTCATATAATTAGAAACACTTCATATGAATTATGAAAGTTTGAAGTTCATGTCATCCATTCTTGAAAAATTTATAAATTAAATTTTTAATAATCATGCAACAATATAGCCACTCAATTTAGAATACTCATAGAATACGTTAAAAAAACAAAACTATCTAAACTTCATCATAAAAAGAGTTTAAAGCAAACATAGCTTATTTTCTGTAACTGGCCTCTTGGACGCCTAATAAGAAACACTTTAGAAAAGCATTCACGGCACATACCATTTTTGAAATTGAAAACTAAAACTTCTTTCTAAGCTATTTTCTATTGTTTTGGCGGCGATTGACCATCAAATTGAAAATCTATTTACATTTTTTTGTTCAAAATGGGCAAAAATAAAAGTTGTGACGCGTCAACTAGGCAAATAATTGTTAATTTGCACATCGACCAAGAATGGACGTACAGAAGAATAGCTAATCATTTAAAATGTTCGGTAAAGAAAGTTTTCAATCCTATTGACCATAAAAAAAAACACAGAACTATTGAAAATATTCCTAGAAAGGCTCGACCAAGGAAAACTTCGCCCAGAGAAGATAAGCTAATCGTACATATTGCTAAGAAAGACCCGTTTAAAGGCTCCAACCAGATTAAAAATTAAGTTTTTTCGCCTGATGACCCTAGAAATATCTCGTCAAGACTAGTACGTCGTAGATTAGTGGAATCAAAATTGTTTGGGAGGGTTTCTCGAAAGGTGCCGCTTCTTACCAAGAAACATCGAGAGAAGCGATTTTTATTCGCTAAAAGCATGGACGAATTAATTACTAAAAGTATGTAAATTGGGCGGTCCGAGATTGGAAAAAATCTTATTCTCAGATGAAACTAAACTAAACATGATAAATTCAGACAGAAAGCCCTACGTTAGACGCCCAATGAACCATGCTTTTAATTATAAATACACTAGAAGCATACTCAAGCACGGAGGCGGCAATATCAAGGAATACGGGGATGTTTTTATAGATGTGTAGTTGGACCCCTTCGTAAGATTGAAGGTACAATGGATCAACCGCAGTACAAAAATATCTTACAAGAGACAATTTTTCCCTACTCTGATGACAATTTGTCTGTAACTTGGATCTTTCAGCATGATAACGACCCTAAACACACTGCCAACCAGTGTAAAATGTAAAATATAATATACCAGTGTAAAAATTTTCTTAGGGAACAGCGTATTTCCGTCTTAGACTGGTCTGCAAATAGCCCTGATTTAAATCCCATAGAAAATCAGTGGCATGTCGTAAAAAAGAAGGTCTCAAACAAACGTAACTCCAGTCACAACTAACTCTACGAAGCTTTTGTAGAAGCATGGAATTCAATCCCACTAGAAAAATGTATGAAATTGCTTGAATCAATGCCACGTCTTTGTAGAGCTGTGATTTATAAAGGATACGCAACAAAATATTAATTATAAGTTTTAGTAGCCTATACACAGTATCTATTTCCTAAATTATATAATCCTAAATAATTAAACCTATAAAATATGATTTATCTTTTATTTTTTTGTATTGTTTCTAATTAGTTGTCCATTACTGTTGGTACTTTTAAAACTCATTAGTTGTTTGTATGAAATGTAATATTGAATCTGTACTTGTTTAATTGATATTTTGTTGTTTTTTTAAATAAATGATTAGTTATTGAACATATTTTATGCTATTTGTGGTTTCATTTCCAAATAAAAAGTATTAAGGTCAAATATCTTGTTTAATTTTAAGTTCCGTGGGTAGTGTTTCTAATTATATGACCACCACTGTATATATAAATTTATTTAAATTTATATAATTTATTATATAAATTTATTTTATAGTAAGTTTTATAAAGTTTCATAAGTTTTATTTTATAGTAGTTTAACTAGCGACCCGCCCCGGTTTTATCATACGTATAAACCTCTTGAATCAATCTAGGTATCTATTAAAAAAACTGCATCAAAATCCGTTGCGTAGTTTTAAAGATTTAAGCATACATAGGGACAGAGAAAGCGTCTTTGTTTTATACTACGTAGTGATTAGTAAGGAAGTAACGATGTATAAAATTTACTAATTTTGTATTTAACCCCTAGAATGGCTACAGTCCCCGGGAGCGGCGAGCGCGGTCCACTTCTCGTGCGGGATCGTGGCCGGGATCGCCGCCTCCTTGGCCACCAACCCAGCCGACGTCTTAAAGACCAAGATGCAGTTGTATCCGGATAAGTTTCCCAACGCATTCGGCGCTGCAGTTTACATTCATCAGGTAAATTACTATATTTTATATTATAAATGATACTTACACTCCAGTGTAGCGGGGCAATGTCCGCCTGCGACGTAAAAGGTTGCGGGTTAGACTCCTTTCTCGGGACAAATATTTGTACGACCTGCAGATATTCCTTGCATAATAGTAATATAATAGTAATGTGTACTGCAAAATTAAACTTTAGAATATAAAAAATGAATATGTAAAAATAATAATAAATGCCAAAAAAAAAACTATCTTCGTAACTAATATATTCAATACAGAGTATATCTGTTATCTAGAACCCATTACACAAGCTCTGCTTAGCTTGGAGCTAAATGCTGTGGGGACTGTAAAGAATACACCATCCATTATGCTAATGCTGCATAATAATAGTTGATGATATAATAAATTTTAATTCAACGACGCAATACTATTGAGGGGGTCGCAGCCGGTCACGAAAAAATCCATACATTATCATAATATTTATCAACTTATAGTGAATTCACGGGTTATCTTTATAATTGGCATTACTCGCAATTTTAATTGGCCACCAGCGGTTGACCCCTGAATCAAGTGATTATGTTTGATAGGAGAGTTCAAGTGAACTTGTCTTGCTTCCTCTAAGGCTTATCAAGATTATTTGAGAAACTTCTATTAATTTATTCCATCGTTTTACTTAGTGAGTATTCTAGAATTGCGCAATAAAAACCGGATCTAAATAATAAGCTGAAGTACGCAGTTTCACCCGGGTATACATGAATTTGTAAATTATATCAAAGTAAATCTAACAAGACTAGAATTAAAATAACTGTCGCGCTCTCTGACAATTTTGTTCTAAGATTGGACATAGAAAAAAAATATTTTTATGTAATTGAATTCTGATATACATACCTATGCTATGGCGCTCATAGGGGGAGGCCTATGTCCAGCAGTGGACTAATATAGGTTGATGATGATGATGAAGATACATACCTGAATGCATAAAATCACAATCCTTACTAATAATAAGTGACTAATAAAGTTTGTACATATGTTTGTTCCTCTGTCACGCAAAAACTACTGAACGGATTGGGCTGAAACTTTGAATTGTCATAGTTAAAGCCCTGGAATAACACATGGGCATTAATCAGTTCCCATGTGATAGAAATAGCCTTGAGACGTTTCCATAGCAACAAAGCGTGCGAAGGCGCGGCAGATGCTTCACTACATAGTATAAAACAAAGTCGCTTTTTCTGTCCCTATGTCCTTATTTCCCTTTGAATGCTTAAATCTTTAAAACTACGCAACGGATTTTGATGCGGTTTTTTGAATAGATAGAGAAATTCAAGAGGAAGGTTTATATACTTATCATACAACCGTGCGAAGCCGGGGCGGGTCGCTAGTACTATTAGATTTTAGATTTTATCTTCCAGCAACATAACTTAACAAGATTTCTTCCTATTTGTTACAGACTTACGGATTCAAAGGTTACTTCAAAGGAGCTGTGCCTCGAATGCTCAGACGTACCCTTATGGCTTCTATGGCTTGGACGGTCTTCGAAGAAATAACGCGATGCATCGGCTTGAAATGAACACAATGAATCGAAGATCCCTGAGGTCTTAAGTAGAGTGGATTTGGAGTGAAAATTCAGATCGAAGAAGTTTTGATATTGATTATCGTTATCCAACATGTGATTCAATATTTTTCATTATTTTAATGCGTGTTTTACCTTTGTAGGTATAAAATTGTGTTCCTTATTATTTTTAATATCAGTTGTAGGTAATCATTGTTTTTAACAGTTTGTATATGTGAAGATGAGACGCCATTTTATGTTACTTTGAGTATCAGTAATCTATATATGCATTAGATAGGAATACCTAAATCTATTTTAGTAGGTTTATATTTTATGCTGTTATTAGTTGTAGTTCAAAACTGCACAAAAACGTTATATTAGTTTTATAGTGCTTTGTGATTTATTTTGAATAAACTTATATTGCGTAATATTGTGTTTTATTGGCATGGCACGAGATTGACTAGTTTATCGACTGTTGCCATAGCGCATTACGTAACTAGTACGTAAAAGCTAAATTGAACTCAAATAACTAAATTATGGCCCTCCGGCCAGGTGGGATGACGATCTGCAAAAGACTGCTGGCAGATGTTGGATGCGTCAAGCTGAAGACAGGGCGCTGTGGCGCTCATTAGGGGAGGCCTATGTCCAGCAGTGGACTAATATGGGCTGATGAACCATTTACATTTGTGAATAGTATATGGTAGTGTAAATTACAATTTACTAGCTCGTGTACAAAAGGCGAAGCTCGCTCGCGTTTTTTTTCCAGAAAAGTTGCGTAAAGACGTGTTAGTCCAGTCAATGAATGATTGTGGATGGAAAGGTCAAAAGCAGAAAGTTGAGGTATCCCCACCCCTCTGAGGTGATCCTTAGGGTAGGGGGGCACAAATAAGGTATTTAGTGTTTCCTTAAGGTCTCCACACACTGAAGCCGGAGGCGGAGCGGAGGCGAAGGCGTGCGAGTTGTATTCTATTGAATCATATGAAAGCCTACACACACACCGCAGGCGGTGGCGGTGCGGTGCCACAGGAAAAACCGGCACGCCTTCGCCTCCGGCTTCAATGTGTGGCGACTTTAAAGCGCTACCCCAAGCTAAGATGTTTTACGGAACGTAGTAATGCTAGATCTTAGTACCCCGAGACACATTATCGCCGGCTCTTAAATTAAAGGAATTTTCAAATGATCTAATGTTCAGTTTGTTATATTTATCTTAAGCTTTTTGTTAATGCCTCTGTAGTAGTTTTATTTTGTCTACGAAGAGAAACGAAAACAGAGTTTAGTGCCAAGAGCAACTTCGTATCTACCTTTGTTTAACGTAAAATAAGTGGCAGCGCTAATAGGTACTACATATAGCTAATGCCTAGTGATAGCCTTAAGTATCTCGTGAACTTCCTTCGTATAAAAGTAAAAATAATTTAAAGGTTTCTGCAGCTACTAATAAAAGAACTAGATTTTACAATAACAAAACGATTTATTCACATTATACAATATGTACAAATTGTTCTATCACATTCTATAATTATTGCGCGTACATTCTGAACCCTAAAGGGATTCCATAAGGTTGCCTTTCCACTACGTAGGTTAAGTTAGTGAGGATATGTACCTATAAATCCTTTACAATAAGGAATTCATGGAAATCTGGCAGTTCTAGTGGTCTGTTTGACATTGTAGACTTTAATAAATAAATCGATGCTTTTAAGCATTACATGATTGAGAAAAACTTTGGACGTTTCTGGTGTAAAATAATAATATAATTTGTATGCAGATAATTAATACTGTTATAGTAAGTATTAATTTTCACACGCGAGAAAGACGTGTGAGCGCGAACTTTAAAGCCTCGACTCCCGCGATTTCGTAGCGCGACACACATCTACGTCTTGTAAGCTCTATAAATAGCGCCGCGCCCAATCACAAAAAAGACGCTATAATAGGCGCTCCACATTCACACGAGAACTTCGCGAGAACGCGTGAAACAGGCGAGAAACGTGAATGTGGAAGCGATTCGCGTATTCTTCTCAAGTTCTCGCGTTGTTCTCGGGCTTTTCTCCACTTTTTGTCGGTTTTTTGGCGCGAGACAAAGGAGCGCGAGAACGTGAGAACAGGCGAGAACGTGTATTGACTCCACACTCGCATGTTTCTCAGTAGCGCGCGAGCCGCGTAACAATAAACTTGTCGCAGCGGTTACTTCTGCGTCCATTGTCATCGAGCGCGAGAACTGTAGTGAGAACTATTTGAGAACTTTGTGAGAGTGTGTACCCAAAGAAGTTCTCGCTACAGTTCTCGCTGAGAATCTCCGGAGATTCTCGTGTGAACGTCTCGTGTGAATGTGGAGCGCCCATAAAAGATGGCATACGTCATGACCCGTGAACGCAGAATCGTCGGACTCGGAAATGCGCTCGTAAACAAATATACCACTGCCACTGCAATCGTAAACAAATATCGAAAGAAATCGCGCGACTCAAGACGCATTTCTAAGTCGCATCAGAGGAGTGGAGGCTTAAATCGCCCTAAAGTCATTTAACACGGGATATTTACCATGATTTGATTTGTTTTGAGTTTTACGATATATATCGTATTTCTTTCGTGATCATGGCGCTTGAAAATGTACCGAATAATCGAAAAACTCAAAACAAATCAAATCATGGTAAATTAAATATCCCGTGTTAAAAGACTTTAGTGTTACAAACCATGATAATTTTAAAAGTTAAACAAAACAATTTAAAGTTTCTCCATGTAAAGCGAAGAGCAGTGGAGGAACGTAAAATAACCAAAAGCATGGTTTTCTAATAGCGTCACATGAATATCACGTTATGTTTTACAGATTGCTATTGGTAGCTGTTTTATATATAAAAAAACGGCCTCACTTTTGAGCAGAGTCCGCCGGTCCACTAACAGCATCCTGATGATGAGCAGATAAGCTAGATGGGCCTCTATACAAACACAGCATTGTTCTATTCATAAAATGACATATGTGAAATTAATCAGCTTAGATAAACTAACATAATTAATTATTAATAATTGTTACTAACTATTTTATGCATTTTAATTATCTGCAATAAATGACTTTTATTATTATAGGTACCTACCTACATCCCTTCGCGTCGTCGTCGGTGGCGTTTTGGAGGTCTGACGACATATCTGTTTTAATATGATAATATGTTGCATCATTTAATATTTGATAGCACAAAAATAAAATAATAAGTTATTAACTATCTACAATATTAGGTATGTTCTGAACATACAGAACAAAAAAACTACAACTAACACAGAACCTTAACTTTTCCTATTGATTTTTCTTGCCGTGTATCAACAAGGGTATATTTTGTAGTCCATTTTAATGATGGCAATTGATGTACTTATCTATTGTAATTTGTTAAAAATAGTTTTTAAAGGCATAGTCAATTAAAGTATTTTTCTTACAAAATGGAAATTTCACTATACGGTAGTGTATTATATTGACCATGGCAGTGATTCTGTTGGCACCAAACCTAAACAAACTAACTTTAATCAAACTGTTGCCGTCTCTTTCTATTACGATCAATTAGTGTCTAAGGGACGCCAACAAATTTAGGCTTAGTTAGTAATCACTACATAGTATTAAACAAACTCACCGCTGTCTGTTTGTCCCTATGTATTCATAGATCTTTAAAACTATGCAACCGATTTTGATGCAGTTGCTTATAGATAGAATGATTCAAAGTGATGGTTTATATGTAATAATCACTACATAGTATAAAACAAAGTCGCTTTCTCTGTCCCCATGTCCTTATGTCCCTATGTCCCTTTGAATGCTTAAATCTTTAAAACTACGTAATGGATTTTGATACGGTTTTTTGACTAGATAGTGATTCAAGAGAAAGGTTTTTTCGTATAATAAAACCGTGCGAAGCCGGGGCGGGTCGCTAGTAATACATATAAACCTTCCATAATACAGCGTGCGAAGCCGGAGCGGGTTGCTAGTTAATTATAAAATTAAATTGAGCAATAAATTAGTTTAGTTAAGGATTTGATGCCTACAGAATTACTGTCAGCCTAGCTTTGTTTGAAGCTTTTGACGAATCTACTAAAATAATAATTAATAATTCAAATAAACTCGACTCCTTCATATTTTAGGTCCTCGACTAGAGTGTCCTTTAGAAGTACTTTCCCCTCAGTGGTAAATGCAGTGATGTACGTAGAAGTTTTCCCTTCATGCTCCAATGTCTTCAAAGCTACTATGGCGTTGTCGTTCGTTCCTGGTATGAACTTGAATGAAGAGAAGCCTAGTCTTGGATTTCTTTTCGTTATCTGAAAAAAAATTAAAGAGATTAAAAAGGCAAAGATCCGGTTTCGACGCAGGAGAGTACGGGTTAGATTCCCGCCTTAGGATTGTACAAATATTTGATCCAGGGGTCTGGGTGTTATCTATGACTACATAGTATAAAACAAAGTCGCTTTCTCTGTCTGTGTCCTTAGGTAATCTTAAATCTTTAAAACGACGCAACAGATTTGATGCGGTTTTTTAATAGATAATAAAACCGCGCGAAGCCAGGGCGGTAGTCGCTAGTCTATAATAAAAATATCTTTCAAAGTAAACTATTGTATGAGGTACCTATATTAGTTTTCAATTACCCATAACACAAGCTCTGCATAGCTTACGGCGAAATGATCCTGTGTTGATTGATATTTCGTCACTTCATTCTTCAGATATAATTAACCAGGTAGTACTTTAAACCTACTAGGCAGTCGCACGATTTTAAAAGTAAATCGATTTACTCGATTTCATGTTTTTTTTTTTGTGAGGGTAGCTATGCCTTAGCTGGCTTTGTCCGCAAGGCGATGTCTTCATTCTTTTTTCGTGCGAGGCAGCGTACGGACGTAACAGCTCCCTCTTGTAAAATAAATTTATTCCTCATGCCGAAGTGAAGTTTCGACATGATTTAATGTTATAATGATAAAATTAAGAGAAGGAGAATAAAAAACGCCGACGAATAATAGTGTATTCGTCAGATTTGGAGTTAAGTGAACAAGGTAAGCAAAGTGCTATTATCTTTTCAAGTATTGTTGCAAAATGTTCGTAAAGCAAGAAGGTAGATTTTACCTCTGGTAGGTAACTACCTACTTAAGCCTGTGGGATTGACCCTGGGGTCAAAACAATGGCTGTTCTATGCTGGAGGTTAACCGAGGGTTATCACGAAGCAAATAATAGAACTAAAACTTGCAAACTTTTACGAAATACAAACTTTTGCGAAACGTTCATAAAGCAAGAAGGTAGATTTTACCTCTGGTAGGTAACTACCTACTTAAGCCTGTGGGATTGACCCTGGGGTCAAAACAATGGCTGTTCTATGCTGGAGGTTAACCGAGGGTTATCACAAAGCAAATAATAGAACTAAAACTTGCAAACTTTTACGAAATACAAACTTTTGCGAAACGTACATAAAGCAAGAAGGTAGATTTTACCTCTGGTAGGTAACTACCTACTTAAGCCTGGGGGATTGACCCTGGGGTCAAAACGATGGCTGTTCTATGCTAGAGGTTAACCGAGGGTTATCACAAAGCAAACAATAGAACTAAAACTTGCAAACTTTTATGAAATGCTAACTTTTGCGAAATGTACGTAAAGCAAGAAGGTAGATTTTACCTCTGGTGGCTAACTACCTACTTAGGCCTGGAGATTGACTGTGGGTCAAAACGATGGCTGTTATATGCAAAAGGTTAACCGAGGGTTATCACTACTTATCACAAAGCAACTAATAGAACTAAAACATGCAAACATTTATTTTCGCTAATTCGAACAACGATGACTGTTCTATGCTTAGAGGTTAACCGAGGGTTATCACAAAGCAAATAATAGAATAAAAACTTGCTAAAATTTATTTTCGCTCATTCGAATAACGATGACTGTTCTATGCTTAGAGGTTAACCGTGCGTTTTCACAAAGCAAATATTGGAACTATTACATAACCAATTATGCTTGCTTGTATTTATTTTCACAAATTAGAACCTCAATGGTTGTTAGAGGTTAACTGTGGGTTTCCCAAAGCGCTTTATTACAACAATTACACTACCACGTATGGTACTGACTTACATTTAGGTTCGCAAATTAGAACCACCACGGCTGCTATATGCTAAAAGTCAAATCATAGATCTTCACAAAGCAAAATATTACAATAATTACACTATGTTGGGACCACGTTTGGTGCTTTACTTGCTGACATTTACACTCTCAAATTATAACCTGCTATGCTAAAGGTTATACGTGGGTTTTCGCAAAGCGACATATTATAAAAACTAAAACTAAGTCTTGTAGTTGCTTATTTTTGCAAATTAGAACCTTGATGTTAACGGAAAGTTAACACGTGGTCTCTTATTGAATAAATGGTAAACGTGGATTATCACAGTACCATTAAATTAAATATTTATATAATTAGATTCAATATAGATCACTCTTGTTAAGTAGGTCATTGGGTTCGCCTGGTGGTTGTCTGTCGAACAACACATGGCAATTCTATTAAGCATTAGGTGCACTTTTTACGCTCGTACGAGGTAAATTATAACTAATTCTTAAAACTCTCGGTGGGTTTCAAAGAGACATTGCCAAGCATGATGGATAAGTATTGGTGTATATTATATGTTTTGGTTTACTTTGCCCGTTTTTTGTCTTGCAATTCAGAAAACTGCGCTTCTTACAAGCACTCAATTTAAAACGTAAAATTGCTGCTACAATATCTGATGCCACTAGGACAGAGGATAAGAGAGTCGACTCAGCTCAGCAGCAGTTAGGCTAAGGCACCACTGCTATTAACAGGGGCTTCTCGGTATTTATTGAAGTTATTAAAAAAATTCTTATACATAAGTTACAAAATTGTCAAGGGAAACTTATTAACTCCCGGTCTGGATCGTGATGAAATCTTATCCAGAATGAAGACCACGATGTAATTATTTGGTCAGAAGCTCTCACTAAGACTAGTTTAAAGATTAAAAGGCTATAAAAATTACTATAGTTACTGATATTAAAAAATAAATAACCGCATCCGCAAAGGCACCAGTAGTGGCGTCAGTCCATCCGACGACCAGTCGCCCCCGGGTGGGGAACAGAACAGCCCTCCTTATACATATACGTCGTCATACATGAACTATGGGGGGGGAGGTAACCCCGCAGGTTACAGGGGGCCTCAGGCAGGAGCGAGGCCGACAGCTCAGACTCTAAACTAGAGCAAGCCACGTGCTCCGGCACCGCAATTATTAAATTGGGTACACCCTGAGCATAACCTATATTTTTATAATTGTCGTTCCATTATAAAACTGATTGGATTTAAGTTATTCTATGAAGTTAACTAGTAGAGTTAGAGTTAGTTAGTCGAAAAGTTAACTATCTATTTATACTGTACAATAGAAAAGGGTACTTAGTCATCTTTCTTGCGATGATGAACCTGAAATTCTAACAGCGATTAATAATTTAATCGAATTAGATACATAGGGGCTATTTTAGTTTGTGGTCGCTCTCAAGGAGTCTTTATTTTCACTAACTGTGACCACTTATTCTAAAGTTCATAAACCTTTTATGTTGAATTTAATAACTCTCATTAAATTCATTCATTTTAAGATGACGGATCATAGGATCGTGCCTAAACTGATTCCTAAACACGGATCCCTAGCTGCAATAAACCTTCATTCATTCATTAATTCCTTAAAGAGGCTTATTTGCTTCTACCTGTAAATAAAGCTATTAGAAAATACTAACGCTTTATATTTATCTCAGTGACATTTTATGTATCGGAAACATACAATTATTACCACCAGAATGTAGTAAACATAGTTGAACTATTACCTATCTCTAAGTTACATAGTGATAAAAATATATATATATATATATATTTTGCCATAGAAGTCTTTATAGAAGCTTCTTGATTTTGTATGAGCTCCTTACTACATTACAAATGGTTTTAAATTGTTACGCTAGTGCATCGTAGCTAGCGAAGAATCACGCTAAATTAATATCGACACATATCTACCTATACCTAATATAGAGTGAGGACTATTCCATTGAGTTTTCCAATAGCTCAACCATTTTGCTTTCCGCACCTATACGAAATGTTCGACTATACAGTCTACAAACGAAATCCAGATACTTCGGCGATAGACGCGTTAACGATTAGATAGCAGAAAAGCAACTTCTATGCATTCCCGCATATTCTGTTGTCCTAAAGTGCTTAAGAAATTTAAGCAATGAAGCAACTGGAATTGGACAGGTTCCTGGTTTCCTAAAGACGGTATTAGATTTTGAAATACTATATTAGAATAATTTACATTATAAAAAATATCATTTTCAATCCCACTAAATATCATAACAAAGAAGTCCTACCTTGGGAACCGCGAAGCTCAGGACTACTTTTAAACAGCAAATTATCCCACCTCTAGCAAGTCTAGTCTAAAACTTAATGTTATCCACCGTCTTTAGTAGTATCAACGTACCACCCACAGTGGGTGGTAGCAAATTTGGGAGTTTATTGTTTCTAAACAGACGTAATCAGAACACATTATTGTAAATACCTATGAATATTTAAAATATTATTGCTGGTGACTTATTGACTTCTCAACCAGCGGATGTACCTACTCACTTTCAAAATATAACAGTTCAGCAGAGGTACTCTAATCAACCTTTTATTTGCAACGGTCAGCACTATCATTGCTTTTGGGTGGTAACATTAGACGTATGCTAAACGGCATTTACATACAAACAAAACCCCTCTATTCCAAAACATTTTTTAACTTGGGGTTCTCGGTTAGTGCTTCACTTTGCTGGTCATTACATCGGTCATTACGACAGTAATACCTGCATAAGGGGCTCAAGCGCTTTAGCTTATAAAGTGTCAAACAAAAATATACCTAAATGGTAACAAATCCAATTTTCTGATCTTTTAAAAACTCCTACTGCTGGTGAACCAGACCTTGATCCTGCAATTTATCAAAGAAAATTCAAAGCTTTATCCGGCTGCTGCGCTGGATTAATGATTAATGACATCAAGCTTGAGTCCTGCTGATGTAAAGTGGAGAATGGAGTTGACATGACCATATATAGCGCTAGACACGCATTAGCGGCGGCTTCCGTTGAGGTCTCGTTTGACTTTTTCCAGAAAACGGTCGGATGGCATGGATCCTTTCAAAACTTTGCTAGGATTTACGATTTTTCCCTAAACCAAAATCTTTTATTAATGAAAAATAGCGAATTACTTTTTGTACCTACTTATTTGATTATAAGTATTAGGTAACGATAAAAACAAATAGAAAATAACATAACTTACATTGTAAAATGTTTGAGGATGTCTTTCTGCAGTAGGTACCTATAGTTAGTAAAAATACTAACAAACTACCTACTAATTTTGGGTAAAGCTTGTATTATAATTCTAAATTTAAATTTTATTTTGATTTTATAAAAGCATATTTGATTGCAAATGATGCATACTCTAAACATCTACCTGGTTAATTATATCTGAAGAATGAAGTGACGAAATATCAATAGGTGATCAATTGAACTTGCAAAGTGAAGTTCGATCACTATTATATGAGTCACTTCATTCGAAGATATAAAATCACCCACCCATAATAGGTATGATTCTACCCACCCAATAAATTTTAAATTTTCTCTGAAGAAATGAAGACATCGCCTTGCGGACAAAGCCAGCTAAGGCATAGCTACCCTCAAAAAAAAAAAAAAAAACATGAAATCGAGTAAATCGATTTACTTTTAAAATCGTGCGACTGCCTAGTAGGTTTAAAGTACTACCTGGTTAATTATATCTTCGAATGAAGTGACTCATATAATAGTGATCGAACTTCACTTTGCAAGTTCAATTGATCACCTATTGTTTTTGTTTGTTATGTATATTTTAACTTTTTTTTAATACCGATGACCCAATGAATGTTAATCTATCTTATTATTTTGTGATGTAAGTTGCCCTGCAGTGGGACACTCCTGGCTGTTGTAATAATTTTTTGTTATTAAACTTGTTTTTTTCTTTGTTAATTTGATTAGATAAATTAATTTAGTTTATTTGTTACTTAGGTATTTACATATATGGAAGAGCAGGACATCCTGGCACAAGTATGCTTTTCATGCTTAAAAGGATGTCCTAACAACTGTTTAGCATGTAGAGTGTATCATATTTTAAACAAATAAACAATTTTCAATTTTCAATAATAAAAGTTGTTCACAAAAAGAACTGAAGGCGCAAACAGGAGCTAAACTAGCGCCAACACTTATTTTATCATTATAATTACGTTAAAAAAAGGAATTTCCAAAATTCACACGTTCAGTTAGTTATACCTAACTTAATCTTTTTTTAATAAATCTTTAGTAGTTTTCATTTTGTCTATTTCACGAAGAGATACGAAAACAGAGTTTGGTGGACCAAGAGCAACTTCATATCTCTTCCTAAAGTAGCGCGAGTGGTGGCGCTAGTTAAGCTCCTGTTTGCGCCTTAAGTATAAAATTACTCTAGGTTAATAAACATACAAACCTCAACAGCTTTGACATTCTTAAACTCTTCATCTGCAGTTATCATGTAGCTGCAGCCCATGAGTTCATCCTTTGTCTCATTGTAACCTTCATAGCTGCATCTCCGTGGAAGGAAGTACCAGCTCTGATGATGAGGGGACCAGACACCGGATTCATGGATCATGTAGCCAGGCCAGGATATGCCTATGGAGCTGCGGATTGCTTTGTATTGATTCACCCAGCTTTGGTGGTGGATCTGAAATGGAATTTTAGATTCTTTAATATATTCATCGCGTCGCGGTTTCACCCGCGGTAATTCCCGTTCCCGTGTGATAAAATATAGCCTATGTGTTATTCCAGACCATAATCTATCTCTGTGCCATTTCATCCAATTTCATCCATATCCGTTCAGATGTTTTGCGTGAAAGAGTACCTAACAAACATCCATCCATCCATACTTACAAACTTTCACATTTAAAATATTAGTAGGATATTTATTTAACACAAACACAACAAGTGTTAAAATATATGAACAAAGTACTAGCCTAGGTTTTATTCCGGGCCTAGAACTAGGTCAAGTCAAAATTTCAGCTCGATCCTTTCATTAGTTTTAGAGTGAAGAGGGGTCTGTCTATAATGAAACTTTCTTATAGGTATAGGCTAAAAATTATATCTCATGCAGATAGATAGACATTTTATTGAAAACTAACTTATTACATTTTTGATTTAGATTTTTAATTATTATTATTAAAAAATCCACTCAGCATTATCTAGCCCATCTAGCTAAGCAGAGTTGGTGATACTAGATGTCTGATATACTTATTGCAATATATTACACATAGAAAACATCTAGATACCTCAGAGTAAATATCTGCAGATATTACAAACATTTGCCTTGCTGTGGGAATTGGACCTACAACCTCCTGCGTTGCAGGCTAACCATCACCCGCTGCTCCACATGTGATTTTCATTCTGCACTTCTGCGCATTATGATGCTTAATGCCTCTCTGCCTATTTCACTGGACATTTACATGTTTACTTATTTCTAACTAGTTGCGCCCCGCGCCTTCGCCCGCGAACCAGAGTTTTTTTTCGTACAAATTTCGGAAATTTATTGCACACCCCCTAGGGGTTATTAGGTAAAAATAAAAAATACGTGTTTAATTATTCACTCTATAGTTTATTTCTTCCGAGTTTTGAGTGAATCGAACCAAAGATAAATTATTTTCCATACAAACTTTACCATCCTAATTAACCCCCTCAGAGGTTAAAATTTCCAAATTTTAATACCCTATGTCCTATTCTAGGTCCTAAACTATCTATGTACCAAAATTCATATAAATAACTTAAGTAATTACGGAGATTACTTTTAACAAACATTCACACAGACTTTCCCATTTATTATAATAGTAAGATAGTAAAGTATAGGTATTTAGTAAGATGAATTAAATAACTCATAACCATTATACTGTCCTCACTTATGAAAAACATAATGAAGCTTACTGTTGCCATCTGCTATTTCATTGGACATTTACATGTTTCATCATCATCATCATCAGCCTATATTAGTCCACTGCTGGACATAGGCCTCCCCTTACATGTTTACTTATTGCTAATTGTTTACCTCTCCATGCCTGCTGACCACCTTTATCCACATTGGGTCATAAGACTGGAATGTTCCACTGGAAGTTGTCCACTCTTTGCCCATTGATCCCATGTAAAGCATCTCGTCTTTCACTGTAGCCCATTCCATCTTAAAACCTTTCTCTACACGGCCATTCCCATCAGGTGTTATCAACCATGGTATAACTTTGTTATTCATTATTTCAAATACCTGCAAAATAATTTGGCATGGTCTTGAATTTGTTTTCAGTCATTAGTGCATGAAATCATAATGAAATTACATTGACTGGCTTAAGGCTGCCTTATTATCTAACTTGAAATTGATTATCAGTTAAATTCAAATAGATTACTATGGTGTACAGGCCTAATGCTACCCTGTACATAAATATTGATAGGGGTTGATAGATTAGGATTGGAGTTAAAATGACCGAACAACATGGAGGTTGTATGTAGTCTGAGTTGATTGATGTAAGTACATAAAATTGCTGAATTGCTTATACCCTGTGGCAGACATAGCTTCCTACAGAGTTATTACTTAAACATACCTAAGCAGATCTAAGTATGTAAGTATTTAGGTATACATAATGTGCGGGTTGGCCCGTACATGTGGTACAATCTTAGTCCAGGCTAGGTTTCAAATGTTAATAATGAATTAATCTCAATTATCCGTTGAGTTAGACAATAAGGCCCCAGGTTACCTATGAGTGTCTATGAGCCTAAAATGTATTGAAAGTATACAAACATTTCATACCTAAACAAGGGTCTTTTTCAGGGTCATTTCCCATCCCTGCGAGCACTAAACATGAGTGCTCTAGTAGTACATTAACTCACAACAAACAGACTATAACAGTAAAGTGACATGACTTCTTTTTACTAACTATAAACATGCCCAGAATTTCTGATTTAAAGGAGCTTTTATGTACTAGTGAGACCAAAATCAATCAAGTATTTATGTGGTTTCATTGGTATCACATATTATTATCTAAGTACTTGTTGGTTTCATTGATTACTTCTTTAAGACCTACCTACCTAAAAAGCTAATAATAGCGACCTGATAACTAGTATCATAAAACTATGTCTATAAGAAATAGCTTTGCACCCACACTTCTTAGAATTAAATGAGTCCTAAAAAATGTGTCAATAATAAAAATCTTACCATCCCAGATCTGTCATCGAATGTCAGAAGTCGACCATCAAACACCGTAAGTTCCGAGAGCTCCATGCCTCTTCCTTTATGTGAATAGGTAGAAGATAGCACCGTTGGTTGGCTGTCCCATGTCACCGTCACATACTCCTTCTCTTTATTATAGCTTAGAAAACCCTTCTTAAAATAACTGATATAAGTATAAGGCTTATCACTCTTTGAATTAGTATCTAAATCTGATATTATACCTAATCTGAATGTTACAAGGTCTCCGGACACAAAAGACGTTGTTAAAGGATAAGTATTGTTGTAAGGCCTTATTTGCGATGACCATTTCACTATGTGCTCTTGACTAGTCCACCAGTTGTAATAAAACAAAAGCAAAACGAACCCAGCTGAAAGAACTATGAGATAGATGAAGTAGGGCTGTACTCTCACTGTGTTGCCGACCCTGTATGTGGCGGGAGTTCGGAGCGCTTTCCGCCAGTCTCGCAGGGTACCCTTCATGCTTCTATCGTCCAGTTCTTCATACATATTCAATAGATTAGAGCATAATTCAGAAATATTTGATTGTGATGTGTAAACGTCCTAATGGTCAAGATAATACCGTCTGTTTTACTTTGAATTTAAATGAAAAGCGATTCTTAGATTTCTCCAACACTGGTTTATATTAATTGTAGATAAAAAGCAATGATCTAGACTTTCACGACACATTTTCATTATTTATTTACAATTATTACAAGTTCATACTGGCATGTTCAAAAACTAAATAGCCAGCCAGGCCAGTTTGTGACAGGATTTTGAGTGATGGATGGATGATTGTTGTTTAGCATTGACAGTGAGATAGTGCTGCCATAAAGAAGTTTGTCGAGTGGTTTGAAAAAAAGATGTAACGGAACGTAGTAGTCATAAAATCTTTGGTATCAACGAAAATTCAATTTTATTTGTCAACAAAGACAATTGAAATTTTGTGCTACCCAAGGAACTTATACTTATTGGTGCTACCTACTGAAAACAATAACAGAAAAAACAAAGAAACAGCAAGTTAGGTTGTAGAAAAAAAAAGTCTGTCAAACTAAAGTAGACACTCGAATTTTTTCGTACCTTATTACATGGCAATACTCAGTGTTTCCACCTGCGGATACTATGCTCTACAACGGGGATAATTCAGGGTGGTAAAAATAAAATTGCGCGTAATAACAATAATAATAATGAATTGCGACTCACTCTTT
Organism: Eupithecia centaureata; assembly: GCA_944547425.1. NCBI lineage: Eukaryota > Metazoa > Arthropoda > Insecta > Lepidoptera > Geometridae > Eupithecia > Eupithecia centaureata. The sequence goes on along the minus strand of OX155684.1, from coordinate 4,580,545 downwards.
TGAACCTCACTTGATATCAATAAAACAATTTTTTTCGGAGTCAGAATAATTGGCATTATAATTATGTAAGTATGTTTCCCGGAGGGAACCAAGGATCGCCATTTCCAATCATTCTGACGTAGGTACTTGTTTCGTTTCAATTAGATAATATTCTTCTTTGGTCCTTGTCTTAGGTATTATTAATTATGTAATTATACCTACTCTATTATTTATTTATACCTACTCTTGATTTTTTTCCCAAAAGATTAGGGAAAACCAGAATCGGTGTGCGGCATTACTATTTCCCAATGTTTTGGGTTGCCCGAATAATATTTTTTGAATTTGCCGCAATTTTTCAGTGTCTACTTTCATTTGACAGACTCTACAAGACAAACAGATAGGTAGGTAACAAAAACTTCATCATCATCATCCGCAACCCGACTTTACGCACTGCTGGGTAGTTTAGGCCTCCAAACTATTGTGCCACTCCACACGGTCTTGCGCTGCCAGTCGCATCCAGGTTCGCCCCACGATTTTGGTAATATAATATAACCATCTCGCTGTTGCACGTCCGACTCCGCTATACTTGCCCAGTTCTTTGGACGCCCTTTAGTTTGCGCCTAACAAAAACTTCAATGCAACCACAATTAAGTAATAATTAAGTATTTACAAGAGAGACGTCTTTAAAAAAGAAATAGGTACTTAAATAAATTAAGCTACCTAACTAAACAAAGTTCCTTAATTCTGAATTCTTTATCGCACAAATAAAAACATAGCCACAATCTTAAATAGGTACCTAGGTACGTACTATAATTATTGTAATAAATTTAAGCTATTAAGTACCTATTAGAAACAAAAACTCCGTTCAAAAACTAAAGGGGTAGGTACCCCCTTGAAATGAAGCATATATTAGACAGTTTAATTAAGAATATGATTAAAATTAGTAGGTACAAAAAAACATGTACATAGCCTCAGATGTACATACTAAGTAAAAAAAATACTCTGCGTAGTCTGTAGGTAGGTAGTCTGGTAGGTACCATGGAAGTAATAATGTATCTACTACTTAAAACGTACTTATTACTTCCATGGTACTTAAGTACTTATCCCCCGGGCTGTGCTCATGATAAAGGTAGGTAGGTACCTAGCTTGGACTTGGTTCGCACTTTGCCATGCGTAGAAGCGAGAAAGTCTGTGTCCTTTGGATTCGCCAGTCTCTACTACCTACCCATGGAAGTAATGCTTAAACGTAGTGCTTATTACTTCCATGTTGCTTCCATGCTACTACCGTACCGTAAGTACTTATAAATCTGTGGTCTCTACCTTGCTTCCATAGATATACAGGGTGCTAGTGTGAACACCGTTGTCCTTGAAACCAGAGGTTCAGCATCATGAGTAGAATCCAAAACGGATGAAAAATATGATTCTATTTTTTACTAATTTTTTAAAGAAAATTTTTATAAACACTAAACGTTTGCTCACAAACACGTAACACAAGTACTTCGACCAGGCGACACGTGGCATGTGCACCTCAGTGTCGGATCACCTTCTGTGCGAATATCCCGTCTTTTGAAGGGCACAAGTAATGAAGTTACGATCCAAGTAAGGCGCGGGTATAAGTACTTACGTAGGTAGGTACTTAAAGAATGTAGAGTGACTATGGCATCGTGTACGATAGCGAAGACATGAAATATCAAAATCTTGCAAAACTAAAATAGGTGTTAAGCTTTTCTCATCGGTTTTGGATTCTACTCATGATGCTGAACCTCTGGTTTCAAGGACAACGGTGTTCACACTAACACCCTGTATAAGTACCTACCTTACCTAGGTATTGTACCTACTCTCAGGCTTAAGGCTAGAATAATTATAGGAACCTCTCCTAAATCTCAGCGGCCGATCCGTGTGGATTTGTTGCTGTTTAAAGTTGAATGAAATGGAGCACGTTATGATTCTCACTCATAACTTAGTATGAGTGAGAATGCGAGTCAACGTGATCGTGTCACGAAATACTTTCGTCATAAAATTCAAAATAATTGCTCTGGATTGGATGAATTCAAAAGTCCGTTTGACTGACGTCAAGAAATCTTGTCAAGAATTTAATGACGTAGGTAATCATAATTTCAAAACTACATCAAAAATTATGAACATGGACTTTATCAATATTCTATGAAAACCCCGAGGCTTCGTCCGCGTAGAATTAGATTTTTTTACGAATTTCAGGATTTAAAGATTTAAAATGGGGTTTAAATCTTTAAATCCTGAAATTCGTATTCATTCTTAAAACTTCTCTAGGTATTAGTTGAACAATTCTCATACAAACTTTAACATAGGTACCATCGGTAAGATGGTACCTATGTTAAAGTTTGTAAAGTTTGTATATCTTTTCAGGGTAGCTCGAAAATTTCTGAATTTCTGAAAATTCGGTACGTATATTTTGATTTTGTATTTGAAGTATTCTAGGTTTTCTAGGTTTCGGAAATCGTAACATTTTCCACCTCCTCTGCGGCTACCGCCCCCTCGCGTAAGCGAGCCGTGGCATAAACGAGAATGATTTTGAAAATTATTGATATTTTTTCGTTGCTTTCGATTTATTTTGAATAAACGATTGTTTTCTCAAATATTTTTGTTTATCCCTAGATTAAAATATATTTACGAAGGGTGCACCGTGACAGATTTTCGAATAAAGGTTTTTATCATGCATAAAAAATTTTGATCCTTGACTCAATTTGGTCGTGAAATATGGCAAATTAGTTTCGGTCTCATTTAATGATGATTACGTTTTTTGAAAATCAAAAACGCTACACCATAGCTTTTTCTTATCCGATCATGTATGCAAAATTTCATTGAAATCGAGGCGTTACTTGCTCGGGTGTTCGCATTGACCTTAAGGCTTAGTGAACAATTGTATGTATGTCTATTATTGAATGATGTAGGATATTGTACTCTTTGGATGTAGGTACTAGACATAGCATCCCTAGTAGGTAGTTCACATGCGTAGCATCCCTAGTAGGTAGTTCACATGCGTAGCATCCCTAGTACATAATCTGTGGTGTAGTCCACCTACTTTTTGCCCTGAATAAATTATTTGTTTACTAAATCAATAGGTTATTAATGGGAACTCAACAATCTTTGTCTTCATTACTAGGTAATTTAAAATAAAATCGAAATGCATGGAATGTTTACAAACGTTTTGTGGTACATAGAGTTTATTGCATTTTTTGCGTGCCTGATAGCATTTTTCGGCTTAGTACTATACCTAGCTGAAATAAATGACGTTAAATATTTTCCATGCCTGGATAAGAAAAAGCAGTAAGTCCTGTTCAATAGTTTTCTTTTCCATTTGCTTATTCTAGTCTTTACTCTGCCAAACATGCCCCTACGTAGTCCCGGCGCGATGCGGCATAGGACTACCTACCTACTACCGTGGATTGTCATCCACATAGGTAGATCTTGAGTTTCTGGACTTGGGGTAGGTAGTAAGCCTAAACCTCATACATGGTAGGTACTATTTGGGACCTAGCAGGCGCGGTCGCAGCCAAAGAATAGAATACGTAATAGAAGTAAATTTATAAACAACAACAATACAAACAAGACACTTGGAACAAAATAATTTGTTATAAAAATCCACAAATCAATCCAAAGGTGACTGATGTCTCTTATGAGATCTAACCAGCGCGCTGAGAATTGATAATGTACCTATACAAATCGAAAATCGTCAACATTGGTCTTAAAATAAAATGGTAAAAAAATGCATTCACGAAAAAAAATTAAATAAGGCTGCTAATTGAGATTCTTTTAAATTCTAGGAAAGTACCTAGAGTGACTGTGATAGTGCCATTTTAGATGTAATTAGTAATAAGCTGCTATATTTTGATGGAGCAATAAAGAAATTATCTGTCTATATAAATGGATTGATAGAACCTATGTACGTAGGAATTACTCTACGTTACCCGTCGCTCATCTCTTCCTTACCAACCTACCTACTGTTAACCACGCCACAACGCACTGCCCCGTCAAAATCGTGACTAGTTGCACTGTAGCCCGATTAGCTGCGGTTTCTCATTGTTATTTGCTGCACAATTTGGCTTTGTTTACATACAGTACATTGTACTTAGTTGGATTATCTCAATAAGTACCAACCGGGGTAGGTGCTTGCATTGTTATTGATTTCTCAGAAAATCAGCTTCCCGTTATTTATGATCGACTGTCGATTGAGGTCTTTTGTGTCTTTGTACATTGCATTGACCTAAGAAAAAAACCTAACATTGAATTACTTACTACTATAATAATATACGTCAAAACACATGATTGACGAAGTCAAGGCGGATATTTTGTGATGTTACGTTATAATACTGGACAATCCACACAGCATCATCTAGTAGCCCCAAGCTAAGCAAAGCTTGTGTATTAATAAAAAAATAAAATTAGTACATAAAATATGACCCGAGGTGGCAATCGAACCCGCAACCTTCTGACTTCTATATATACTAAAACTTCGCGGTGTCATCTGCCGTTCGCGGATTCGTTAGTGCTCCACGAGAAACAACATGGCACCTAAAGTGGCATGTGTGTGAGCTTTACGGAAAGACTCAGTGTAACAGGATGCCTACTACTGAGTGTAGTAGATGCTGTGTGGACTGTCTGGAAAAAAAAGATAGGTAAGGTAACCGATAGGATAGACTTTGTATCTGGGTTTCCAAATCAAAATGCTTAACGCTCAGCCATAGCCAAACCTAATCTTTAGCGATGTGACGAATCGGATCAAAGCAGTTCTAGGTAGGTCTACCTACTTTAAATACACGACCTACTAGATCAACGTTGCTTAGGAGGAATGGTATTAAAAAAATAATTATTTGCAGATACTTAGCTGATGACACTTGGGTTCTACAAAACTAGTCAAGAATCAAGAAATGGTACGAATTAAGTAAGCATAAAGCTCAGTAGCAGTAGTGTAAGCAAGTAATTAATATATGAGGCAAATACAGTGTCGAAAATTCTTTATTTCCTTTACATTTCATCATCATCATCATCAGCCTATATTAGTCTACTGCTGGACATAGGCCTCCCCTAATGAGCGCCATAGCGCCCTGTCTTCAGCTTGCCGCATCCAGCATCTGCCAGCAGTCCTTCGCAGATCGTCATCCCACCTGGCAGGAGGGCGTCCTACACTACGTTTGCCGAGTCGCGGTCTCCACTCAAGAACACGTTTACCCCAACGGTTGTCGGTTCTTCGCGCGATATGGCCGGCCCACTGCCACTTCAACTTGCTAATTCTTTGAGCTATGTCGATAACTTTGGTTCTCTGTCGGATGTATTCATTACGAATCCTATCCTTCAGAGAAACTCCGAGCATAGCTCTTTCCATAGCTCGCTGAGCGACCTTGAACTGGTGGACCAGCCCTACCGTGAGTGTCCACGTCTCAGCTCCGTAGGTCATTACGGGTAGGACGCACTGATTGACGCCTTTACATTTGACTTTGTTAAATACCAAAGATTTGGTTGGATCTTTAGTTTATACCAAAGCTAGATGAATACTTGAATGAATCAAAAGTAATACAGAAAACATGGAATTACTGACTAAGACATTTTCAATTTCAGTCATTATTTTACTATTACTTACAAAAGGTAGGTCGAAATCTAAAATTTTGAGATAGCTACTACGTCTATCATTTTCAGTTATACTTCCAGCGCTTATCTTTTAGACGATGTGGCACGGTGGACGAAGGTCCGTCTGCGACGCAGAAGGTTGCGCGTTCGATTCCCGCCTTGATCTTACTAGGTTCTTTTTTAACCTCGAGTGGGTTGGGTAGGTCATAACAAACTGGACTATAAATAAATAAAAATGTTTTATTTCAGTTAACTGAGTTAAATAATTTGTTAGTAGGTAAATAGATACTATATTAGAATTAAAATCAAGGAATATAAAAAATTCAAACTAGCCAGTCCTGGATTTGTAAACAGGCCGTATAGGCCTCGGCCTAGGGGCGGCGGCGTCCTAGGGGGGCGGCAGCGTCCTAGGGGGGCGGCAGATTTCAGAGGACGGTCACTCGATTGCAGACAATCAAATTGTATGTCTACCTTTGCGCAGCTAATAATGAACGGCTCAGTACATGGGGCGGCGGGACAAAGTGGCCTACACTCATGAAAAATATAAATCCGGCACTGAAACTAGCATGTACAATTAAAACCATTGAACTAACTGCAAACAGTCTAAAGGTAGCTCAATTGATCCATGTCAATACCAGTCGGCAGCGTCTCCAAGACAATGGCTGCATTACCACGCTTTATGGCGCTGATGCGCTCAACCAGATACTCACCAGCTCTTGGGTCACGCGTCGCATCGACCAGACGCTCACATCATTTTTTAAAAACCCGGAGAGTCTCGGTACCCCACCAAAAATTTCTTATCTCATTCCAGAGTTCAGAAAGAGTCGCAGCCACTGACTCCCACAGTGCAGTTCGAGTTCGACCAGCAACCCATATGTGTGGAGAGCAGCTGCATCTGGGCTTGCCGTCTCTTAGGCAGCATCATCGTCATTGGATTCTGTTACTACTTCGCCTACTCACTCATTTCTAAAACTAAGCTTAAGTTTGGTATGTTTGTTGCTTGAGCATTTTTGTGATTCGTTTCTGAAAACAAAAAAATATACAGGGTGTTAGTGTGAACAGCGTTATCCTTGAAACCAGAGGTTCAGTATCATGAGTAGAGTCCAAAACCTATGAGATAAGGTTAATGCCTGTTTTAGTTTCGCAGTATTTTGATATTTTATGTCATAGATATTGTACGCGATATTATGGTCACCCTAGAACCAGGCAAGTTTCCAGGTTTGTTTCTAGGCAAGATAAACTGTTTTAAAACAAGTCTAAATTCACAGAATAATCAAAAAATTCAATAGACCAAAGTACCTTGGTAGGCAGTTATTTTTGGCGTACTTAACCCTAGGCCAGTTCTTATTCTATTCATAAATGTTCATCCCTCACACGAATGAAACGTCATTGCGAGTAAAATACACTTGCGATGTATTTGGTTGTATGACTTATGAAGGTGCTTAAAAGGTGTATCTGATTCGATTTACAACTTTGAATCATTTTTACGTTTTGCGCGGACTGTGAGACGAATGTTATTGAATCTAGGGTTAAAGTTTATCATCAATCAATTTTATCTACTATTCAATCTAAATTTCAGTTCTTTGTACAGTGAATGAAATTCACTTACCAAAATAACACTTCACCATCACGCAACCTCCGCACGTTTTCTCACTCGTAGATTAGGTATTATTACACACTCGAGAAAACACAAATTAGTACCTAATTTGTCAGCTTAATAAACACCTTACGAACACTTGCATTTTGCATGACTGGGCATGGTGAACTGGCCATATGTACGTACGTACGTAGCCTTTGTGTCTTTGGGATAGTTTCCTAGCTTAGCACACGTTATCCTGGGATGGAAACAGCTGAGCTCTGCGTACATCGTACGAGCCAAGTTCACCAGAGCGATGGCATAAGGCCGCACCATTTCAGTCCACTTTTATTTACATTTTTGTAAGACTTCGTAACTCGTTCGTACTGAAAACAATTGACGCGCGAAAATCTGTGTCAACGACGCGACGACGTGCTCTCCGTCACGCTGGCGGTCTGTCACTGAGGATCGGACGGCGCCTGCGCGAGCAGGCGGGCGACGCGTGCGGCGCGGTGAGGTGTGGGGGCGCGGGGCGCGGCAATGAACACTTGCATGGCCGGCGCGGCTCGTTTGATCAAAACAGGTCGACACCTGCGCGGCCCCGTCAATGTACTCGTGTTGTAGTTTTACCACTTAGAAGGTGTACCTATCGAATATTTTTGTTTCAAAAATAAATTAAAAATAGAATAATTATTTTTCATCGGTTTTGGACTCTACTCATGATGCTGAACCTCTGGTTTCAAGGACAACGCTGTTCACACTAACACCCTGTATTACGTTTTTATTTCTATAGTTTTTTTTCTTTATAACTTTTTCGTTGCTAGAATAAAAATAATCATATCTGGTAACCATGCCTGAGATTTCAGGAACCCTAAAGTCTATTGAAACGACTTACGTTTTGATGTGTGTACCTGCTAGCTAAACAATAAAAAAAATTACTTTGTTTGTCTACTAGGATCAAAATATACAATAACATACGTTCATATTGTAACACCTGAAGATTCAGTAAAGAATTTTGAAATGAAAAAAAAAATGACTTCAAGGCTTTTTTATAGGAAGATTCTATTGGCACAAAAAAATTCTAAGGGCTAGGGCATGTTAGACTTTCCACTGAGTTACCACTGGTATATCCAAAGATTCTAGCGGGTATATCAACTGAAAACTCTCCTCTCTCACGGTAGTACCGTGAAAAATTTTAAGTCTATGGTAGTACCAGAGCGTTGCCAAACTACTCGTCATCGGACTATTCGTTTGCAGTGGCACGTGACAGGATTAACGGTTCCCGGATTCTCCGTGCCCGGATTCGACCGCTACCAAAGATGTTGTATCCAACGTAGACATACTAGAATCTTTGACCGCTACCCTGTCGGTGAACATCCGTCTTGGACGGATCGTTCTTGAATGTCGGTGAACATCCGTCTTGGACGGATCCTTCTTGAATGTCGGTGAGGATCCGTTTCGGATGGATCCTTCTTGAATGTCGGTGAACATCCGTCTTGGACGGATCCTTCTTGAATGTCGGTGAACATCCTTCTTGGACGGATCCTTCTCGAATGTCGGTGAGCATCCGTCTCGGACGGATCCTTCTTGAATGTCGGTGAACAACCGTCTCGGACGGATCCTTCTTGAATATCGGTGAGCATCCGTCTTGGACAGATCCTTCTTGAATGTCGGTGAACATCCGTCTTGGACGGATCCTTCTTGAATGTCGGTGAGCATCCGTCCCGGACGGATCCTTCTTGAATGTCGGTGAACAACCGTCTCGGACGGATCCTTCTTGAATGTCGGTGAGCATCCGTCCCGGACGGATCCTTCTTGAATGTCGGTGAACAACCGTCTCGGACGGATCCTTCTTGAATGTCGGTGAACAACCTTCTCGGACGGATCCTTCTTGAATGTCGGTGAGCATCCGTCTTGGACGGATCCTTCTTGAATGTCGGTGAACATCCGTCTTGGACGGATCCTTCTTGAATGTCGGTGAAAAAACGTCTTGGCCGGATCCTTCTTGAATGTCGGTGAACATCCTTCTTGGACGGATCCTTTTTGCTGTCCTCTGACATCAAGCCTAAGAAAAACCCACTGACCTGTATCTTCCTTTTTGCTGTCCTCTGACATCAAGCCTAAGAAAAACCCACTGACCTGTATCTATACAATTGTATATATAGAGGTCAGTGGAAAAACCTAGTGTAGATTCTAATTATCAAATGAGCTATGGCACCGCCACTGTTTTAAGTCAGAAATTGTTAACCTATCTAAACAAAATCTTGAAAGCCGGCTCTCTTCTCTTCCAGTCAAGAGCGACACATTTAGAACCTACCTACTCTAATTATTCGAAAGTTTAAAAAATAAGAAATGAATGAAATCTAAATAAAGTAAGGTATAATTATAATTATATTATTATAAAGTAAGGCATAATTTAATTCAATCCTCCGGATATATATTATCGCCATTCTCGAATCTCTCTTCACTAGCAAACAAAACAATCCCCTAATACAATAATAATTGAGCCAAATGAACTCTAAACGAAAGTGAACAGATCAAGACTAGCAAACATAATACTGTTCCTAAAAAGGGGCGCCACTTTCTATGCAGAGCTAAAATCAGTGAGCAGTTCTCAATGAGGATTTATAGTTCATAATTCTGCCGCACGCAAATATTAAGTGCGATATCTCGATTCTCGTTGTTTTTGCTAGACATTATCATTGAGATCACGACTGGCCGTTCGTAGATAGTCATCATGAGCGCTTTGAATTCAGACATAATTTGTATCTAATTGACACTTGTGTTCGCACTTATAAATTAATTTTTTGCTAGCTTTAAAACGATTGCGGAATTATAGATGCTCTGATTGCAGTTAGTATATATTTACACTATCTATCTTCGAATTTATTCTTCATATTTGTTTAATGATTGTAATCGGTGACTAAGTTGAACTCATGTTATTCATAATTTTCACCCGTTTTTTGACCAGTTAGAACTGAAAATTGTATGTAAAACCAACCACTTTCTTAGCAGATTTCTGCATGCGTGCTACCTATGAAAATTACCTAACATTTTTGATTGTAGTTAAGCTTCACGGCAGGTATATTTTGATAAATAATGCAGTAGTTTCCGCTCAGTCTGTGATTGACTTGTTAATTTACTTACATAACATACCTAATCACTAATAAGACTCCACTTACCATATAAAAAGTCTATTAGTTCCAATTAATCGTGAAATTACATGGGAAAAAAGTAACTTGCGTAATAATAACGTTTAAAATAAAAGCATTGAATGAATTCAAAGCTTTCTACTAACACACAATCAATTTTGTAACGAGTTAACACCTGTAACATCGTGACTTGATTCAAACTTCTTATATAGAGTTGGTGGCTAAGCTTCAGTCCGGGAGTAAGTAATTTATTTATCTTTGTATTTTACCTTTGTATTGAAGACGCACGCAAATGGCTAAATTAGTAATGGGCATCTGATTCCTGATGATTTGAATAAATTTCATTTCTTTCACAAGAACTTAAAATTACAGATAATTCTAATCTATTATGTAATAGGGAGTACATTGAATAATTACAATCTTAAAACTATCAAAAATCAGCATTAATTATTTGGAAAAATAATTTTGAAAACTAACTTATTGATTCCTACAATTCAACTGATAAAGGAAATGTTTATGAGCAAGATGATTAGAATTCAGCAAGACAGAAGTATCAGAGCACAAGCAAGTGAGCACTTTATTTCCTAGTTTTAATTATTAATAACATGAATTTTATGACGTGTCCAAGTGTCCTGTAAGGTCTTAAGGAAATAAAGCATTTTGACTTTGACTTTCACTACCTTGCGACCAAAATGGGAATCGTACGATCTCGTGTCATCCTTCTTTAGAGCTTGGAATCATAGTCAGCGGAAGTCAGTCGTTCAGCTGTCTGAAAAATGATGAGAGAGAGAGAAATATTGAATTCAAATACAAGCTATTATAATTAGCGAAAATAATTGTCACCAAGAGTAGGAGTACAGTTAGGTGAAAACTTAGATTACGGTACGAGCAAAAGAGGAAACATTTGGTTTCTAGGAGTCAGTCATCGCAACAGGTAACTTAAAGCAAATGCTCTGTTAATGACAATGTTCTATGTTTTCTTGCTGAATTTACGATAAGCGATAAATCTTCTAGTCAATGTATCGGACACGACGATAAAATGTATCAATGGTTACTAAATAAGTGACTACCGTTTCTATTAGTTACATGGTATTGCTATAGCTTCGACAGGAGTTGTTTGAACAACGTTCGTCTACGAGAATATTTTGTATTAGAAAATCGTACAATGTACAATCATTTTTACGTCTTCATCTTTTGCATGCTTTCGGCTTAGATAATGCTGTGTACATTTTCTAGCATTATTAGGTACCTAATATTTTTTATTCTCTGCTGGATCTCTGCGTCATCCAATCTGCGGTTGGGCAGGGCAATCTGCATCCAAATGAATTTTATTGGAATGTTTGGATACGCGATGGAGATGGATATGTTTAATTCCATGCAAATTCTGGACTTGCCCATAATATCATCAAGAGACAAGAGAATTGGAAGCCAGGAAGGAAACCAAATAAATATCTAGGTACATGTTCAGCGAACCTGTTATCATAGGGAATAAAATATGTTAGGATTCGTTGTTATCTATGGAACTCTCAAATATATTTAGCCTAACTTTCATTTAGAGATGCTTGTAAAACACAATGGGCTACCACACAATGCCTACTCCGATGCAGTCTAAATAGTTCATAATCTAATCAATCTATCTAGCTCAGTGAAAACAAATTTCCATCAAACTAGAAGGAAATTCTTCTTAATTAATTGCTACTTCATGACGTTATCTGATACTATCTGATGTATACATGCTGAGATAATATCTGCCTGCTTAAGTTAGTGTTCGTTTTATTACCTACAACAATGTTCATGGTTGCTTATTCAGATTTCAAATCTAACTGCATATTTATATTTTTCTAACATTGACCAACCACGTCCAATAATAGAGGTAAAATTCACTCGACAAAAAGTATTTGATTACATATAGATATGATTGTATATAGCTCAATATCATTAATGAGCTATATGTAGCGTTTATGTACTAAGATATTTAGGAAAATACCTAATTACCTACGTTTAATATCATTTACGCATTCTTCCTAACGAGCCGTAGGCAAGGAGCGCGTTCAAGTCTTTTGTATGAGAGTTTGTAGTGAACAAAATTACTTTTATATTCAATAGCAGCAATCGCAATCGCGCATAAACTGCTTATCATTGATCCATTAAAGGATTTTGTAGGATCCTATTTATAGTTATTTTACATCCATGGATCTGTATTCAATCGAATATTATTATTTTTTATCAGAGCTCAGACGGTAAAGGTAGCCTTCCGTTCCTAGCGACCGCGACGCGCGACTGCGACGCGCGACCGAAATTGGGTCGCGCGACCCACTGCTTTGTATGAATTTGTATGAAGCACTAAACACAAGGCGCGACCGCGGTCGCGCGACCGGTGGGCGTGGCCAGCGACCCAAGGGTCGCAACGACCCGGTCGCGTCGGAGGCAGTGCCGTCGCGCGACGCAGGCGAGAAGCTTTTTAAAATGGCGCCGTTTGAGGACATGATATTAATAGAATTAGTCAATAAAAACCCTTTTTTCGGAGGCATAGATAATAACATACCTACTTAATAAGCATATAATTTTTCGAAATTATATGCTGATTTTTAAATTAATAATTGATTGATACTATGTTTGGAAATTATATATGTTGCGTATATCGCTCTCGTGTTAGTGCACGTGACCTTAAATAGCTGAGTGAGTTGAGGTCGATCACTTTGCGCCAGGGTGTGAAATTATCAAGATAAATATCTTTCTTGATAATAATCACGATATTTATCAAGATAATTATCCGATAATTATCAAATGTAAGTAAACCTTTCCATTCATTTATCTGGTATTTTGGCTATCTACCTATAACCATTTACATTAGAAGAATAAAATAAACACATGTAACAATCAAGGAAATCTCTTATTAAGCTTTAGTTTATAATTTTTTTTTTAGATGTAAACATCTTTATTAACAATGAAAATTACAAGCAAAGGAATAGAAAAATTACAACTAGCATTTACAATTGAAATCATTGAGCTAACTGCAGACGGTTGCAAACAGTCTAAAGGTAGCTCAATTGATCCATGTCAATACCAGTTGGAAGCGTCCCCAAGACACTGGCTGCATTACCACGCTGTATGGCAATGCTGATGTTTATAATTTTGAATTTTTGTATTTTGATACACCAATACAATCCAAAAAAATGTAAGGGGCAATTTACATATTTCCGATTATATTTATCAAAGAAAATTATCAACATATATTTATCTTGATAATTATCTGATAATTATCGCTTTGAACCCTGCTTGGCGCTGTACTTCTGGTGCAAAATACATGGCTTTGTTTTTATAATTTATTTATTTTTGCTTTTAAAAATGACTTATTCGAGTTTATTTGTTTTCCTAGTGTTGTACTATGGGTGTGTAACTAGATAAAAAATAAAAATTTCAAGAAAGGTTAATTTTTTTTCGCTTTTTTTTTCGATAGATATGTTCAGAATAATGGTCTGATTGCTACCCTTCATTTTTCGATAGTTAGTCTTTTTACACCCTGTATAATATATATTTTAAGTTTGGTCCTTCACTTTTGTTACACACTGTACA